>JARHVA010003087.1:1645000-1675000 GCA_037957365.1 Torreya grandis
TCATAGGACGCTTTGAGGGGGCAACCTAATTTGAGTAAGCTCAGTACTAATAATATTTGTGGATGCCTTCATTGGGCCTCAACACTTACTTAAATACTAAATCTATTCTAGAAACTACAACTTCCCATGTATGCAGGATAATTGAAATATGCTAAAGGGATGAATTACAAAGCATATGCACCCATAGAAACTAATACACTAATATTGAAAAGAGAAGGGTATAACATGGGTTCCTAACATCCCCTCCCCCTTAGAAAAAGTTATCCTCAAATATTCAGATGTGGGAATTGTTGCTTAATTTTGAATAGTGGTTCCCATGTGACATATTTTGGTTGCATGTCATTCTACTAGATTAATAATTTCATGATAGAGTAAGAGAAAATCTGGTGGGTGTGCTTGTCTAGGACTACTTCTAGTTCAAGAAGGATGGAGCCTTCATTATCAAGTTTGGGTAAAACTATCTACACTCTAATGGTGGTTTCCATAACTTTCTTCAAATAGGAGACATGAAATGTTAGGTGAATTTAGGAGGAAGGTGGAAGATCCAACTTGAAAGAGTTATTAAAAAACTTTAGCCTAGATCTCTCCAAGAGCTCATTACTACAACTATAGATGCTTCAGTATACATAAGAGAATAAACCAATTGAACAAAACAATTATTATTCATAGAATGAGATCTGAAAAGGATATACAAAAGATATGTAAATAAATCATAAAACATATATATTAAAATGTAATGCACTTACTTATATAGACAAGGTAAAACAAGATGCAATCTAAATTAGGTAATGTGGGATACATCCCCACATAGAAAAAAACTAGGTAAATGCCAATGACCTAGTTAGAACCTAACAAACATGAGTAATAATATACTCTAACAACACACCGCCACCCGCCCCCACCCTGTCCTTCCCCCCCCCCCCTCACCAAAGTGAAGCTAGGGGATAACAATAGAGGATGCAGTGTGAAGCTATGTGTCTCCATAGATGCTAATCCATCATGCAAGAGTACATGGATGTTGAGTCACTATAACCTCCAATTGAAAGTAGGAATGGTGTTGAATATGAGGATCCATGAACATAAACATTGCACTCTAGAATAATAGGTAGAATGATGAACCCCAGGAAGAATTCCTTAAACACCCTCTAACAATATAATGAGAAGTGAACACAAAGACTTGTGGGGCTGCCACACTGGTATCACTGGTGGGGCTACCATGCTGGTATCTCTGGTGGGGATACCACACTGGTGTCACTATAAGAATCACTAATAAGGCCATAGATTCAAGTAAAAAATCCTTATATGGGTTTCAGTAAATGAAGTGCCTAAATAAGATACCTATGTACAAAATAAAAATGTAGAAAATACTCAAAAGAGTGCAACATATACATATAACTCTCATAAAGTGGAGAAAAAGAGAAAACCTGTAGCGAAAACTCTCACCTAAAAGAGAGAAAAGAAGAAGAGAGAGCTAGAATCAACCCAAAGATGATGCTGAAGTAATCATCATTTCAAGTACTTGAAAGTCATGAAGGAATTCAATCTTCATGAGTGATCCAAATCCATTGCTTGATAACAAAAATAATTGACATTGGGCTTCACCAAAATATTTTAATCAAGAAGAATATCAATGGTGATGAAAGTATAAAAGAGTATTGTATGTGTAAAGGATGCTCAACACCTAAGATGTATAATGTACATCACGCCACATACTACTGAATGGGTGGAGTGAAGGAAAAAAGTCTACAAGAGTGGTCCAAATCCACTAATCAAATATTGAATAAGATGACACTATATACACTAGAATAACTCCATGTCATACTATTAAAAACTATCAAACTATCAAAAGATGGTGTCAAAAATACAAATAAATTATCTTAAAGATGTTGGCCCATGGTGGTGATGGAAGATACAAGCAACTATAAAAGTGAAAAGGTGCCCATAATAGAACACATAAATGCATGAAGATAGATAAGGCTAAATTAACAACCCGCCCGCGCCACCCCCCACCCCTCTCCCCCCATGGCACTTTATAAATTAGTGCGAGTACATTATAACGCATACACAAAAAGCACCAAATAGAAACAAGGAAGACACTAGGCTTTAAAAAAATAGTTCCAAACAAGGAGATTGTTGACGTATCAAATAATCCATTAAGAAAGATGTTCTAAAAACAAGGGAGTGAAAAAGTGTCTCCATAGAAAAAGGTAAGGTGCTAAGAAAGGGACCTCGAGGAGATGTCAAACAAACTACCAGTGTGTCAAAGTACTAATACATGTCATGGGATAATGGAAGAGTGTGGAAATTTTTGAAAAGAGCCATCACGTATGCAAAAACATAGAAGGATCAACAACCAAAAATGACAACATGCAAAGCACATGTAAAAGGACATCAAGCTCAGCCAAAAATGCATTCAAGATAGTGCATGGACAAAGTACAATATAAGGATCATAGCAAAATAAACCCCCTATTAGTGACAACGTACACGCAATAATAGGATGTTATACTTAGTAAAAAAACTCATCCATGAGTGCAACAAATGATGACAATGCAATCTAGAAGAAGCAAGAAAGAAGTTTGTGTTGCCTGTGGGGGGGTCTGATCCCCTGCTAGACTGGACCTTACCCTTTAATATTCAAAAAATTAAAGAGATAAGGTGCATAAAAAAAAAGGAATATTTTCTCAAAATTTCTCACAACATAGCAAATGCATCACCACTAAAATGTCACCACAAACCATAAGGACAATGTAGCACAACCAATGTGAAGAGACCCCCCTAGAATGTGGCACTTTATGTTTAGTGTCTTTTACAATGTAAATAGTACCAATGCATGGTAAATACAAAAATATGAACTTTTAAAACACATGGAACTTAATTTTGAGATATTTATCAAAAGTTATTAAATAATCAATTTCCCGTAAATGGGGCCTCTAATAAAATTTTTACTAAAAGTTTTTAAAAAGTACTGAAGCTAAGGTGGACCTAAACTTCCAACCACTAATTAGAACTAGCATGGAATGAATAATCTCCTCAAATCAACATAAGTCAAAAAATAATATGCCAATGACCCCTATGCATGTGCAAGTGAATTGGACTCCCTCTTTAAGGAAATAACAGCTTGTAGAAGAAATAATGTATGAACAAGTTGTTTTTAAGAGGAGAGGAAGTGAATTAGTGTTTCCAAATAACCTCCTAGTCTATGTAAAGGATGATATTATAGGAAGAGAAGGAAAAACTATAGGTCCCACACACCTTCTCTCCTTCTCAACATACTTCTAACACTACGAAAAGAAAACCCAAAAAATATGTAGGCATCTCGATATATCCAAACAAGAATATCCCAGCTCTTATTCTTGGAATTCTCAGACTTCACAAAAATTTTTAGGTTAAATCCTATCAAACCATGAAATTTTAAAAAAAATCAGGCAAAACCACCTCAAATTGTAGATATTTAATACTACTATAGGCTCTAATGCTTTAAAACTCTAGAGTTTTAAATATACGTAAGATAATATTTTCAAACCCCATGTTATCCACTAGATTTTGATGTAGTCTAGGCATAGATCCATGCTCTCTTTCCCAATGGTATAATGGACACGAGAAAATTTATTAGTAACATCCTCTTTACTGCTAATGAGCTAGTTAGGGTGAAAGAACTAGCGTTAGGTCTGGGTTTAAACTTTGTCAATGATAATGGGATCTAGATCCACAAATATTTCATGTAGCATATACTTGACAACTCCCATATCACTAAAAACCATGTTGTTTAATGTGTCATCACCACCCCCTATGGTCTTATCTTTGGGTATATGACCATCAACTGGAATCCCATGCTCGAGGTAGTAAAGTTCTAAGTAGAGAAAGCCAACATCAATAATGATAGGAAGTAGTTGACATGGCCATGTTGGATGGTTTATGAATGAGTGGTAGTTAGTCATTCTTAAACTACATGTTAGGGAAGACATAGGTGTAATATATCCACTGCTTTGAAAGAACCTTGGTAGCCATATATTTTTTTAGATTCTTAGATATTCACTAAACATAGTTGATTACAGATTCCTATATAAAGCTGTAGACTCTATACCAAGCTCAATCAATCGATGTCAAAGGTATACTTGGTGGTATAAAAACCTTCCATAACACAAAATTTGTAACAAGGATATGAAAGAACAATTTTTTTGAAAAAAATAAGTTCTCTTGATCTTATAATAGAGTCAAACAACTAAGGCAAAAAAAAGACATGCCAATGCCTAGGTCATTGAAAGGAAATAACTCACAATACATAAATTGGTGAGTGGCTTCAACCAGCTAGCATGCATAACACAAGAAATAAGAATGGATTGTGAGTAGATCAAGGCCTCATGTAGATCTTGGTCTAAGGATGGCAAGTTAGAGATGGAAACCTTGTATCTTCCTCATATATTTACAAAACAAAATACTTATATAACCAAGACAAACTCAAATATCTACTTAATATTTGTGCATTAAACCAAACTCAAACATCCATCACCGATCAAATAGCCAAATTTGACTTCATGAGTCAAGCAAGTAATGACAAATAAAAAATGGAAAGAAACCTACAAGCTAAGTAATGGTTGTTAATGGGTCACTCTGATACCATGAAAGATTTATCAAAACTCTTCAGCCAAGATCTCTTCAAGAGCTCATTACTATACCAATAGATTCTTCAACATACATAAGAGAATAAACCAATTGAAAAAAATAATTATTATTCACACAATGAGATCTAAAAAGGTTATGCAAAATATATGCAAATAGATCATAAAGCATATATATTACAATATAATGCACTTATATAGGAAAGGCAAAATAAGATGCAAGCTAAACTAGGCAATGTGGGATAAATCCCCACATAGAAAAAACTAAGTAAATTCCAATGATCTAGTTAGAACCTAGCAAACATGAGTAATAATGAAATCTAATACAACTTGTAAACAATATACCCAATCTACTAGAGGACCTTATATTTCCCATAAAACGTTAGGGAAATCTCATGACACTAGTTTAGTTTTAAGGATGATTACTTATATGGATGTAGACAAAGAAAAACCATATCATCAGGTTGAAAGGTGCACTCAGAGTGGTGCTAATATACCTAATGCTTCATTGGGTTTTATGCTAGGTTGAAATTTCCCTGTAAGGTGCTAAGAATCTGATCTCGATGGCAGAGAGTAGTGTCAAACACCTAAACTGGGGAACTATTAGGGTGTATGGGAGAATTACTTAGGGCACTTAACCATAAATTGCTTCATATGGAGTCATTTTAGTAGAAGTGTGGTATGAGGTATTATACCACCATTCTATGAGGGGGAGCCACTTTACCTACTAGTGATGTTGTTATGATGCAAAGTAATAAAGGAATGTTTCCAAGCACTTGTTGATACTCTAAGCTCATCTTCAGTTGTGTGCCTGTACATTTGAATAACTCCATCCTAAAATGGCTAGTGAAATTTGCATCATGATCAAAGATAATTGAATAAGGGATGCCATGAAGATGGAAGATCTAATCTAAGAAAACTTGTGTGACCATGGAGGCTGTATAAGGGTGGCTGAGGGTAGAAAAATGACTATATTTGGAGACGCAGTCTACCATAACTAGGATCACTATTTTTCCTCTAGATTTAGGGAGGCCCTCAATGAAATCCATAGAAATATCAATCCTTATCCTAGTAAGAATGGATAAGGGCTCGATCAAACGAGGAATCACTGTGGTTTCACCTTTATTGTGTTGGTAGGTATCATATTCATCTATAATCTATTTAATTTCACTTTTCTTCCCCTTCCAGAAGAAATTTTGACATGCCCAATCATATGTTTTGAGAAATCCTGAATGCCCAATTGATAGAGAAGCATGGATTTCATAAAATATGGATTGATGAAGTTTTATGCTATTGGGATGCACCAGATGACCCTTGTAATGTAGAGAAACACCATCTCATAAATAATATGGTACTATAGAGGGGTTAATGGTCAATTTTTGAATGAGTTGGTGTAAGGAGGGATCATGTGCATACCCTTGCTTTACATAGTCCAATCAATTTAGAATGGGAATGGAGATGGTAGAAAGGGAAGTTTGGTCCTTGAATGTGCATGAGAGAGAATTTGCCGTGAAATTATCTTTAAATTTATTATAAGTGATATCATAATCATATCCCATGAGTTTTTTGACCTATTTCTATTTTGTTAGGGATGAGACCCATTATTCCAATAAGTATTTCAATCTCTGGTGACTAGTTTTGATGCAAAAATGATTCCCAAGTAATTATGTTCACTATTTTTGTATTACACATAGAATTTCCATCATTTCCTTTTTGTATGTAGACAAAGCCAAATTTCATCTAGAAATGGATTTGCTAGTGAAATCAATGGGAAGACCTTAGAGTTTAACAACACCTAGGCCATTCCCACATGCATGACTTTAGATGGTGAAGGTTTTTGTGAAGTTCAGCATGGACAACATTGGTGTTCTACATATGGCCTATTTGAGTTCCATGAATTCCTTGTTAGTTATGACACCCCATGTGAATGCATCCTATTTCAATAAGGAAGTCAAGGGAGCCACAATCTTTCCATAATACTTGATGAACTTGTAGTAGTATCCTTTAAGGCCTAGGAAGTCATGAAGGCTCTTGAGGGTTTTTGGTAAATGTTGTATGACACTATTGTTTCTAGATCCAAGTAAACCCAAATGACTAAAATAATGTGCCCTAGATATTCAACTTCCTATTAACCAAAGGAACAACTGGACTACTTGGCACATAATTGATTATATGCTAAAATTTCTAATACCTTGTCAATATGATATAGATGTTTGGTCCATGTGTGGTTGTAGATAAAAATATCATCAAATAGAACTAGAGCAAATTAATGGAGGAAAGGCTAAAAGATTATATTCATTAGGGCCTGCAATGTTGAAGGGGCATTTGTAAGTCCAAATAGCATGACTAAGAATTCATAGTGTCCCTCATGAGTGTGGAAGGATGTCTTTAGAATGTTATCAACATGGACATGAATCTTATGATAGCCAAAATGAAGATCCAATGTGGAGAAAACATTTTCCCCATAGAACTCACCAAGAAGCTCATCAATGATCAGAATTGGGAATTTATCTTTGATAGTGAGGTGGTTAAGGGCATGAAAGTCAATGCAAAGGCACCATGACCCATCTTTTTTTTGTTCAAGAAGCACTAAAGAGGAGTATGGATTGGTGCTGACGTGAATAACTCCTAACTTAAGGAGTTCCCATACTATCTATTCAATCTTAGTCTTTTGCAAATGGAAATAGTGGTATGGTCATATGTTGGGTGGGATGATTACTAAAAAGAGAGATATATGATGATATTTTGGGCATGAAGGGGGAAACCCATTATCTATATAAAAATGGTTGCATTCTTGTCAAGGATAGCTTGAAAATCAATAAGGTAGTTACTATCAGTGGGGAGTTGGAGTTGGATGGAATATAGCTTGGCAATGACCCCATACGAGCTTTTCTTCAAAAAAATTTGCATGTGATGGGAACTAATGATGTTAGAAGATCTAGGAAATAACCCCTTTAATTTGTGCTTTGATCTAGTATTTATATATTACATCCAAAGTTTAGATAAGTCCCATACAATTAGTCCCAATGTATAGAGCCACTATGTCCATAAGACCACATCACATCCCCCTAAAAGTAGGTAAAACACATATAAGAAAAGAGTGTAATCACCTATTGTGATACACATATTCTAACACTTCTATTTACATGGAAATGCTCCCCTATTAGCAATCATGACTTCAAATCTAGAACTAGGGTGTAGAAATTAGTCTATGTGCTTAATAATGTGGGGATCAATGAAATTGTGCATATTGCTAGAGTCAATGAGGATTATGAGAGGGATTTTTAAAAATAACATATTGACCTTCATGGTTTTATGGGTGGTAAAACCTATGAGTTCCTATAGAGATATCCCATGTTGGGTTTCCTAAACCATTGAGTCATCGAAGGGGCTTTGTTTTGCTTGAGAATCCTAAAATTCTTGGATATCAAGCTTGTTATCCTACTTTGGTAGTGATTTCACATATACCAAGTAGAGATTTTATGTGATGCACTTATACCACTTAACACATTTTTCATCACAATTATAACATAATACTTTTTAGTTATGAAACCACATCTCTGCCTTAGTAAAGTGCTTGACCTGTGTGGCTGTGGTTAGCCATAGGTTCACTATGTTCTTTATGGGTGGAAAAGTCGAAAGTTGATGATGTATTGAGAGTTTATCTTCTGATAACTTAGATAGACCCAAGGCATCCATCATGTTATTGGGATGAAACATTTTCACCTCTTAATGGATTGGCTCTTTGAGGCCACTAAAAAAATAAATCTTGAAGAAGTCATATGATAACCCTTTAGTGTGATTAGATAGTTTCTCAAATTCAATATAATAATAATAATAATAATAATAATAATAATAATAATAATAATAATAATAATAATAATAAATGGTGCCTATCTGAGAGAGTTTGGTTAGAGTTCATGTAAAGTCCTCAAATGTCGAAGGACTAGACCTACCTAGAATTAGGGATGCAAAGGTTTTTCAATCAGGTTCATCATTTAACTTGAGATACCAATGGTACCATTAAAGTGCTTCTTATTCCAAGTGAAAGGAAGCAATTGAGACTTTATTGATAGCATAATTATTGTGAAGGTTGAAGAATTTCTCAACTCAATATATCCATCCAGTAAGATTTGTACCATTGAACTATGGAAAGTACAACTTGGCCCCACATGATGTGTGGTGAGAAGATAAATTATTCTCTAAAAAAGTCTCCTTTTTCAAATTTTTGAGTAAAATCCTATTCTATTGATTCAATCCATGTATCTTTTCAATTAACTTAGTGTCTTGGGATTTTGTTGTGGTGACTTCTTCCTCCATGATTTTTGTGCCTACATAGGTGACTACAATAACTAGTGTTATTATTTTTGGGAAAGGGATAGAAAAATCAAGTTTTAAGACACAGTCAATAAGGATTTTTTTTAATTTGGACTAAATTAGAAAGGGTAAATGTGATTTTACTATTTTTTGGGCACTTCTTGGTTAGGATTATTGAAGGAAAAGGGAAATTCAGAACCATAATGAAAAATTTGGAAAAATTGTCCAAGCGGGACAAAAGAGAATAAAAGGGAAAGGAACACTATGGGAAATATTCAAAACAAGAGGAAAAAAACTAAATAAGTTATGGAAAACCCCCAAAAAATCAAAAAGTGAAATTTTTGGCTAATAGAAGTGGAATTTAAATATGGACCCTCAAGGAAGAAAATGTGTAGAATGGAATTTTAGGTGTGTATAGAAATTTTGAGAGTCAACATAACTATAGATGGAGAGATATGGTGAATTAATTTTTACTCTTCTGGTTTAGAAATAGATTTTTTTAAATTTATCTAGCTAAATGTCTATTGTTAAGTGTCTGTTTACCAACTATTCTTAATTATAATCATTCTATTGATGTTTTCTAAAACTATAATGTCAGATATGGGCCCCAAGTCTATTCGACTACCTAAAGGTTTTAAGAAATCTCTCTAGCCACTAATTCTATTTGAACAAGTACCATTCTATAGAAAATTTATGGCCATAGATTTATCCCTAAATAATAGCTCTTAGTTTACCTTGTATGTAATCAAAAATGCATCATGTCTATAAATTGATCTTGGCTCAGAGAAGATAGAACATAACTACACTTATGATTAGGAATACATTTGTTAAATGGGAGCATGACCAATATGGGGATCTACTAGACTCGATTAGGGGATCACTTATCATAATACACCATGTGAGTTAGACTTCTAAATCCTACAGTCTAACACAAGAATTCTAAATCCTACAGTCTAACATAACCATGTAACAACCATAAAAGAGTCCTAAGGTATGATATTTCACTTATGTCTAATAAACAAGAAAGTAAATATAATCTAGTGCACACCAAAGCTTGCGGCACAAAGTGGGGGTTAGAAACAAAATAAATAACTAAACTAAACCTGCATATAAGACATATACTCATGTTAATGTATATGGAATCATAATTCATGGAAGAAAGAAGCAAAACTAAGTTATCTATCTACTCTTACAAACGAGAAATAAAGGTATGAACACTTACCTTTGAAAATGAACTTGTCGAGCCTCAATCTCTCCCTTGGCCAAGGTACTTCACAAGAGATTATTGTGTTATGTAAGGATTACAAAGACAAATCATCTTTAGGCTACACAACCTATCTATGCATCCAAAAGACTTTTCCACAAGAAAAGATTCATATCTCTCAAAGAAAGTATGGAACCCTAAGCTTTATTCTTCAAGTAGAATGGTCAATAAGTAGATGTTCATTCACAATTATTATTATTCTCTTCTCTTCTTATAAATGGTTAGAAATAAACTTGTATATATACTTGGATCTTGCCCTAAATCCTCCAAAAAATGTAGGTTATATAGGGTCGACCCTGTATGTTTTTAGGGATAATTCACTAGGTCTAATCTAGGTCAGCCAAAGGTCTAATAAACCCCAAAAGTAAAAAACACCCCTAAACTATATAGGGTTGACCTTGGTTGGCCTAGTACAATTGACACTCCAAAAGGGAATTAAGGCAAGAAAAGGAGGATGGAAAGAGGGAAATGACTAAAATGGGTAAGGCTGAGAAGAATAAACTTAGGTTAATGATTTAAGGAGATGAGTGTGTAGATGGCAAGTGGAAAAAGGGATAATAATATTATGAAGCACCAATGGTCTTCCCACCCCTTTCCTTGTGTACCCCTTAAGCATGGCATACTGAAAGAGATTGAGACTCGATAGGTTTCTACAAGATATAAAATTTTAGTAATCAATAAAATTTTGAAAATATTATGTGTATACATATGCCCCATTCAAAGCTCATCATGTGTCATGTAAGTGCAACATAAGATGGTGCTTCAGGATAAAACATGATAACAAATAATGTTGATGCCAAGTAAAGTGTAGTAAGCAATAAATAAGATAAATGAAAGGATATAATTAAAAAAACACATACCTTTACTTACCTTAAGACTTTATATAAAGAAGTAGATTGTAAGAAAAAGTGAAGGCATCCAAATGTGAAGAACACTAGGTGAACTTGTAGAAGTTAGTGCAACAAATAGCCAATTTTTTTTTTTTTGGAAAGTAGGCATATGGTAGTATAAAATGAGTCAAGGCAAAGATCTGAGGGAAAAACAATTGGCAAATTAGGATTGATAAGACAAGGCTAGAATATTGAAGGAAAATTAATGACAAAAGGATGATAAATGAATGATAAATGATTGGAAAATGAATGACAAATGATTGGAAAATGAATGACAAATGATTGGAAAATATAGTAAATTATGTTGGAAATTATGTAAAACATAAATGAAAAAAAGGAATGTAGAACATACTAAATCAGATTGGGAAGCATGTATAATATGAATGACAAATGAAATATCCATGCAAGAAAACTTGAACAAAGATATGTAAAAAGGGAAAAGTAAGCTCATGTAGGATAGGCAAAAATAAAAACATGAAAGACTAAAAATGAAATGTAATAGAAGATGTAAGACAAACATGAAGATGGCATACAAAAATAAAAACATGTAATAATGGAAAATCTCATATGTAAGATAAGTTAAGTCCATAAAAATCAAACAAGAACATAATGGATAAATGAAAATCAAAAGCTTTAAAGGATGAAAACTCAAACTTAGTGATTTTTCTAAGATGTAATGTAAGAAAACAAAACCACCTAATGACATGACTAGTATGAAAATGAGGTGGTGTGGTAAATAAATGGTGTAAGGGTGTAATCCATAGTTTCTCAAACATGTTTTTCTATAAGGATAGATGAAATTGAAACAAAGTAATGTTAGCATATTTTTTAGAGGTGAAGAAAAATGAATTTAAAGAAGAGCAAAAATAGATTTGGAATAATAATTTATCTTTCAAGGGGGAAATGAAATGGGTGGAGGGGAGAATGAAGGAAAAACCAAGGTAGAATAACTTTTTATCAAAGTCAAGACTCTCAAATTAGGTTTGTCAAAATAGGACTTTCAACCTTAAGGACTCTGAAGAACTTATCTTAGCCACACAAGTCTTGGGTCAAAAAATGCAGTATATATATCATCCCATGAAGGCTATATGCATGAAAATTAAAATGGACCTACCTTCCCATAATGTGTTCCCCATTCCTCAGGACCCTTTACAAAGTCATCAGTCTACTATGAAGATTGGGTACATGCATGAGAAATTAGGTATCACCATATAGTTTGTTGTATTCCCCTCTTCCAATCTACTAGCCTACCATACTCTAAAGGGTCTCAACTCTATGTGAGGATAACTATGGAGTTATAGATTTGATTAGAGATATGAGATGTGTTTGTAATCACATCTTTTGATGTGAATTTGACTTTTGAGATTTATGTGTTGCCTTTTAGATATCCTTGCCTTTTGATTCAAATGATTTAGCAAATGACTTTATTTATGGATTTTTCTATTCCTCCTCCATATGGATTTGGAAAATCAAACATGGGTGATAATAATGAATTTCATTTGAATACTTGGGATAATGTTCCTAAGAGATAGAAAATTCAAAGAGCATGGGGTCTAAGAGTCTCATAAATCTAGGTGAAATAAAAGTGCTATCTTGACTATGACTTTATTTTATCAAATGTGGAGTGAAAGAAAGGGGAAATCAAGAGGAATGCCACATAAAACAAGTTGAATTACTTCAAATCACAAAAAATGTAATAAAGGAAAAAAAGGGATACAATGACAGTAAAGTGTGATTCCTTATCATAAAAATGAGGTAAATATAGGAAAACATGCTAACGTAGATTATTGTGCAAACTCCATCTATCAAAATAAGCGAAATCTAAGGTTGAGAACAAGGATCAAAATCATTTTCTTATACAAATAATGACAAGATGGTAATTTTATGAGGAAAGCCAAGTCTTATCTACAGTTGTACACTATAACTCCATAAAAAAAGAAACCCAAAAGGGTGATAAAAAGACTTGTGAAATATAAATAAAAAATGGTAATTTTGTGAGGAATGCTAGGTCCTATATGTGGTCTTAAAAAGTAACTCACAAAATAAAAACCCAAAGGGGTGCCAAAAAGAAACATGTGAAATAATACAATGAGAAAAGAAGAAAAGGTTGTATTTTGTGAAGAGGGCTAGGTCCTATCCATGCTCTTACACTACAAACTCACAAAAGAGAAACCCACCAAGGTGAATGCTAAAATAAGGGAAAAAATAATCATAAAGATTACTAAGTCAAAGTATGACATAAAAAGACAAATATAAAATAGATATATAAGGACAAAAATGAAAACAAATGCCAAATGCAATGCATAATAAAACCAAAGAATGAAAAGGAAAATAATTACACTTATAAGGCAAAATTAAAAGAAAGAAAGTGCATAAAAAAAATAAATATGAGAGAAAAATAATAAGTAAAATCTATGTTAACGTCTGTATCAAATATGATCATGTGAAATGTAATTCTATAAGTCTTGGAAGGTTTTTTGAAGTTGAATTTGTTTATTATTATTAATTGTATAATAAGAGTGGGCATTGTGAGATTCCCTAAAGAGTAAGTGGATGTAGATATGGGAATCACAAGATGCCTCAACTTCTGAAGGGACATGTGGATAGGCATTACAAGATGTCCCAACATGTGAGTTGGAGTGAGGTAACATTAAACCATTAGAATGATCTGCACTAGGTTGGTTGGTACATTCAGAGTTAGGCAAATATGTTGGTTTGTTATATTTTAAGGATGTTGAATGTGACATATGATGTGTAGGAGAGGTATGAGGAGATAAAGGTGTTAAAGGAAGACCATGGATGATATGCTTTAGAGTAGGCATTTGAACTAGCTACTCTTTTGGTTTATGTGACTAAAGAGGTTGAGGTTTAATGGATGAAACGATATGTTTAAAGTTGTTCATGTTAGATATCATTTCCCTATTAGTGTAGGAATAAGGACCAATTGTGGTTTGAACAAAATTATTAGATGAGGTATAAGTATGGGACAATTATTGTTGATCATTAGGTATGTGATTATGGTTTTTGAGATTAAATTTGAGAAGCTTGAAGATAGTCTTGATAACGTTGTTTTATGAGAATATGAAGATTAAAATGTAGAACAAATAAATAATAAAGGAGAAAATGGTGAATATCATGAAAAGACTCATGAGAATGACTTCTAGTAGCATGCCACCAACAAAATTTATCAGGATTGTACCATTTTAGAGGAGGTTTGGAAGGATCAAAGCTCATGGGTTTAGATAGGGGAAATTTATTCTTAAGTTGTTCTATACTCAAGGGAGGGTGGGTTGGGTTAACATTGGTTGAATTGGATGCTCCATTTTTAGGTTAGGTAGGATTAGATGAATCAATGTTATGAGAAAATGATTTGAAAGGTTTTCTAGTAGTTGTTTGAGGTGTTTCAAATTGAGTCATAAGAAAGTCTTGTCTCTTTGTTTGATCTAAAGCTTTGTATAAAGTTTTAGGTGAAAAGATTCAAACTTTGTATTGAAGGGAAGGTTTAAGAGTAGTCACAAAATGTTTTAAAAGATTATCATCATTCATGTTATGGTCTACTTTATGAGCAAGAGACTCCATCATTTTATGAAAGTATGAGTATATTCATTATGAAGTTACTTGACATTGATGAAATGGCTATGGTAACTGTTAGGAAGGTCATCATGTTTAAATTATTTCACTAGAACATTGATTAAATTCTCTAGTTGTGAGATGGAATGTCTAGGCAGTTTGTACCATTCAAGTGCATCACAAACAAAGGTTTTTGCTAAGATCTTGGTGGTAGAAAATATTTTTGTTTACACCCATTCCTTATAGAGATTACTAAAAGACTTAAGAAAGATAGTAGGGTATTTATTCCCATTATATGTGATAGTTGGAGAAATTTTTCCAATATATATGGATGCAATAAATGGGACTAAAGGTTCATTTTGAAGATGTTGAAGCATTTTATTATTCATTATAGATTGAGGGATGATATTTCCATTGGCATATCTAAGAGGATGAAGGACAAAAATTTTATTTGGTTTAGACATGATGACTTGTGGTGGTTGACTAATCATGTTTAATAAATTTTGTTGCATGTTCATCATTGAGAGGTGTTAGTTATTTGCATGATGTTCATTTGTTGTATGACTTGTGCAATAAGTTGAGTTGTATCAGTAGTTAGGTTGGTATTTTTAAGAGGGGTACTAGTGTTGATAGGAAGAGGATTATTAGTGTTAATGGGAGGAGGATTCTTTGTAGGTGGAGGATTCCCGACTTATTGTTAGTTGTCTTAAGTGTGGTAGAAGAAAAAGGAAGCTTGGTAAAGCCACCATTCTTGTGAGGAGTGTAAATAGTATTATCATCAAGGTTTTTGAATAATTAGGAACCCTCTAGATTATCAATTTGGGTGGTTTCAACCATGTTACTTTGGGAATTGATAAGACTTGGTGATCTTGTTATGGGTGTAACAAGAGGAATATGAATATTGGTTGTAAGGGTATGAGTGTTGATTGGAAAGGGATTATTTGGTGTAATATTCTTAAAATTTGTATTGATAAGAGGATTAGGATGAATGACCTCAACTACATTACATTATGTAGTGATTGTTTGGTTTAGGAGAAGAGGAATGAAGAAATTATATAGTTTCATCTGAAGTAATGAAATAAGTGAGGTTATTATCCAAATCCTTAATTATGCAATGTTCTAGATTAAGGGAAGGTTGAAAATATGTCATCATGATGAAATAAGACTAGATAACCACATAAAGAGAATAAAAAGTGAAAAAAAACAACATAGGGTTGACTAGTTCGATCCTTTATATTAAATAGGGGATGAAAAGGGTCTACAAATAGTACAAGGTTGAATGGGTCCATCAAGTACAGTGAATAGAAGCTAGGAAAAGGTTTGTAAAGAGTATAGGGTGGATTGGGTCAACCCATTCCAATAGACAGGGAAAATGAAAAGAATTATGACAAACTATTAATTGAAATAATATAAATTTTGTAAGTAACTTAAAGAATTAAGCATTGAAAGGAAATAAATAATCAATTAGATTAACATTGGCCAATCTAATTAAGGCACAAAAAATAAAACCTTGCACTAACATTGGATAATTCAAGTTTTTATACACACAATTGAGCAAAGAGGAAACAATCAACTTGAAAAGTAAAGAGATAACTAATTGGTCAATATAAGAAATTTTATTAGATTACTAAGAAATGATTTTAAATGTGATGGGAAGTTGGTTATAAACAAGGAAATAGATAGAAATCTAAGGATGGTTTTAGGTAGTTTGGGTTGAAAGGGACTATAGTGGCAATGATACAGGCTTGGTATTTGGGCCTACCCCCTCACTTCACACGCCACAGTAATAAGGGTGTTGGGTGATTATCTATAATATACCATTAAGCATACTTGACCAGAGTATCAAGTCAGCTTCCCCATTGGTGATGAAATCCATGTAGGTTTTCCTTAGGTAGACAAATGTTAAAATGATCATTTAGATTATGTGATTTAGCCATGTGTGCA
This sequence comes from Torreya grandis, assembly GCA_037957365.1. Classification (NCBI taxonomy): domain Eukaryota; kingdom Viridiplantae; phylum Streptophyta; class Pinopsida; order Cupressales; family Taxaceae; genus Torreya; species Torreya grandis. Next base: position 1,661,606 of record JARHVA010003087.1, read on the forward strand.
TAAAATATAGATAGTGAAACTAAACAGTTAATTAAAACCCCTAATTAGACTATGTGAACTATTCTAACCATGCAAACAACAAGAAAAGAAAAGTGTGAACTAATTACTAGTATATATAGATTATTTCCAACTTGAAGCAAGGTATATTTTTGACACTATATGTATAAAATATAGAATAGGGTCGATAGGGTTGAACTTGTACTACATAACAAGGTCTAAAAATAAATAGGGTTGGTTAGGGTTGACCTAGTTATTTAGATTGCACACAAAACATAGAATTAGGTCGACATGGTCGATCTAGTTGACTGTGCGGTGAATTTCTAAAGATTGAAAATTGTGAAAAGAAAGACAATAAAAGAAAGATACATAGAGATAAAGATAAACCTTTATGGATCAGTGATGTTGAGAATGAATATTGCTAATAAATAAACATGTAATATGCTTGAAAACTTTACTAACTAGGTCGACTAGGTTGATCAAGCTTTGAAAAATCCTATTAATGAGTGCCTAGAATGTATAGGGTTGACCAGGGAGAACCTAGTATCTGAATATGGATGCTTGAAAGTGTACATGGTTAATTGGGTTGACCTAGTATTTTGAACTGGAAGTTTGGAAACATGTACTAGGTCATTTTATCTAATCTAATTACCTGCTCCTAAAAACTTGCACACATAGATTAGAACTGGGTCGATAGAGTCAATCCAATATGATAAAAAATAATGCTAAAAATAATGGAAGAAAGTGAAATAAATCTTGCAAGGGTTAGTTTCATGTTAGGTTCACCAGAATGTATGTAATAAAAAATGCATCATGTCTATAAATCATTCCTGGCTCAAAAAAGATAGAGCATACCTACACTTTTGATTGGGAATACATTTGTTAATTAGGATCACGATCAATATGGATATTGGCTAGACCTAATTAGGGGATCACTTGTCAAAATAAACCATGTGAGGTAGGGTTCCAAAGCCTACAGTCTAACATAATCATGTAACAACCCTAAAAGAGTCCTAAGATTTGATATCTCACTTATGTCTAATAAATAAGAAAGTGAATATAATCTAATGCACACTAAAGCTTGTGGTACAAAGTCAAAGTTATAAAAAAACATATAACTAAACTAAACATGCATATAGGACATATATTGATGTCAATGTATACATAAGCCCAATGCATGGAATAAAGAAGCACAACTATGTTATCTATCTACTCTTACAAAGGAAAAATAAATTTAGGAATACTTACCTTTGAAGATGAACCCACTGAGACTCAATCTCTCCCTTAGCCAAGGTGCTTCACAAGATATTTTTGTGGTATGTAAGGATTACAAAGACAAATCATCTTTCGGCTACATGACCTATCTATGCATCCAAAAGACTTCTCCATAAGATAATATTTATATCTCCCAATGAAAGTATGGAACCCCAAGATTTATTCCTCAATTAGAATGGTCAATGATTAGATGTTCATTTGCACTTATTATTCTTTGATTATTTTCTTATAAATGGTTGTAAATGAACTTGTATATATAGGTGGATCTTGCCCTAAATCCTCCTAGAAATGTTAGTTGTATAGGGTCGACTTGATTGACCTTATATGTTTTTAGGGACCATTCACTATGTCTAAGCTAGGTCAGTCGAAGGGATAATGAACCCCAAAAGTGATAGAAACCCCTAAACTGTACAAGGTCAACACTGGTCGACCTAGTAAATCTAACAATTAAAAAGGGAATTAAGGCAAGTAAAAGTGGATGGAAAGAGGAAAATGACTAAAATGGGTAAGGCTAAGAATAATAAACTTAAGTTTAATGTTTTTAAGAGATAAGTGTGTAGATGGAAAGTGGAAAATGGAAAACAATCTTACAAAGCACCAATGGTCTGCCCACCCCTTTCTTGATACACATGTTAAGGCATGCACTAGGATAGATTGAGAATCGATAGGTTCCTGCAAGATACAAAGTGTTAGTATTCAATAAAAGTTTTAAAATATGATGTGTATACATACCTCATGGGTTTAAACTAGTCAATCAAGATGGGGTTATTTCCCTTTTTGATGGTCTATCCTCTCAATGGGCTAGGTACTTTGGGATTCCTGTGGTACTCCTCATAATGAATTTTAAGGCTATATGCCCAATTACTTTCCATAATTACATGGAGGGGTATTTACCCTTATCTGAAATTGCAATGGAGATGTAAAAAATAGAGGCATCAAAAAATATTTTCATAAATGGCATAGCTCTTGGAAAGCCACTGCTAAAAAAAATTCTCCAAAATCTACCTACAGAGTGAGAAAAGTGCTTTGATCCCAGATGTGAGGAACCTTCTACATAAACTTACAAACTACAAAAAATAATTGAACAATTAAAAAACTGTATAAATAAACTCAAAATAACCTTTACATCATAGGCCAATTTGAGGGGGCAACCTTCTTTGAACAAGATCAGTACAATAATATTCGTGGATGCCTTCAGTGAATCTGAACACTTACTTAAATACTAAATCTATTCTAACAACTAGTACTTTCGATGTATGTGGGATAATTAAAATATGATAAAGTGATGAATTACAAATCATATGCATCCATAGTAATTAGTAAACTAAGAAAAAATAAGGGTAGGACATGGGTTCCTAAAACTAAAGGACATCATGGATAATATCCAAGGAGTAGTTCAAAACTTTTATGACATTATCCAATTAATAAGAAGTGTCAAGGAGTCATATCCCATGTGGGGAGATGTATTCAACCTTGTTGATAAGATGATGAGAATGGAGGCTACACTCCATTTATTAACCTAGTCAGCTCTGAATAAAGTATATAATATTTAAACTTAATAACTGATCTAGATGCAACATGAGCCTTGAACTACGTATCTTATAGGAGAGATAACTTAAAAAGATTGAATGAAGAAATGAAAAATTTAGTTTAACAAATCACAAGCTAAAATCATTAATCCATTGTAATTTTAGTTAAAATGAGAACCAATGGTGTGATTAACTTGAGTGGGAAATTGGTCCTCAGGGCCATCTTTGAAGATCTCTCCCAGACAACAACAAATAGTTTCAAAGTAGAGGTTGAGGGAGAAATATATAATATGAAAGAATACTTTTTGAAATTGATACATTTTTCTAGAAGTTGAGTCATTAGCATAAAAATTCTTTATGGGGAGCTTGGGTTGTATTAAAGGAACATAGATAATTGATGGATAGACTCCCCCATCTCTTCAAAAGGCCTCTATTAGACTTTGAAGAAATTGAAATGGACTTTCAGGTGAGTTATTCCATCTATTTATAAATTCATATGAGCATGTAGGTATTTATGGCTACCCTATGCCCCTCATATATTTCACTTACAACTACTTCTTAGATGTCTAGGTTAACCATAACTATAACTCTAGCTACAATTATAACAACCTCTTTGTAGGTAGTTTCCCTTGTAGCTACATCAATTGATTATAATAGAATGTTGTTGTAATAAATTTTTCCCTTTTGAAGGATTGGTTAGGTTGTGGCCATGCATGTCCTACTAATGATGATACTTTGAGCAGGATTTGAAGGTTGAGATGTCCCCATCCCAAGCCTATATATGCATTTATCTCATGTATTTCAAATTGATGATAAATTTTGATATTAATATATAGAGACCTTTCTAGTTGTTCTAAAAAATATGTGTTGCATAAATTTTCTTTCATGTTTGTGTTATTGTTTTTATGCATTTTATCTAACTAATATCTTAGTTCCTTGATATATGTTATACTAGTTTCAAGTAGATTTTGGTTAATTAGTAAGGTTTTTTAACAATTGAAAATGTGCAACAACAATTTAAGGTTGATAGATCTTATTTTATTGTAACAAATTTTCTAGGCTACTCTTTAAATTTGTGTCAAAATGTCATTGGACACAATTTCTTAGACTGAGCTATAGCTAGTTAAAGGTGCTCTTTGGTATTAGTTATAATATTTTTTAAGAAATGATACAATAGTCTTAATAACAACCTTTAGCTAATAACTAGGAGTTAGCTGCATTGTATTTCTGATATTTCTTTACTAAGTTTATTAGTTTTGTATGTTAAAGCAACATATTAAATGTATTAGTCCATTTTCATTTTTCCTTTTTATAAATCTGGTTAGAAAGAAGTCAAGTTCTCTATTTATAGATCCTCTTTCCTACCTTACCATTCCCTCTATTTGTGGTTTCTTTAAATCTTTCCCACTTTAGTTAAGTCCATCTCAATTTGACTCAACCCAACTAAACCTATGATTCAAATCCATTTTTGAGCCATCCTAGTTAATAGTTGCTTCACTCACCACCATTCCACCATTGTTCACTACAAGACCCAATAATCATACCTCATGCCTCGGAGTGAAGACAATCTTCAATGAAATCCTAAAATTTTAGAGGTTACCTCATGATTGTTCTCAAGTGTACATAAATCCCACATCAACAAAACCAATGGTCATTTAAGCCCTTATTAGAGGTGAACATAGAGAAGGCATTATTATAAATGACAAGTAACAATGCAACACATACACAACTAGATTTCTTAAAGACTTGGGATATAGTGATCAAGATTTACATAACATACACACTTATGATAATTTCCTGAGGCATGTTATTATACCAACCTCTCTTATGCCAAAGGCAATTGGAACATTATTATATATATAGAAGACTATTCCATTAAGACAAAAATATTGCAATAAGTGCTATATGTAAAAAGACATAAAATAATATTAAAATGAAATGTTTTATAAAATTCTAATTTGATTTATTTTTATTTTAAAATCTAATGACACATGAACATTTTAGCAGACTCATATATCAAAGTATAAAAATTATTTTACATGTTAGGTTAAGTGCACAGATTTTAGGGACAATTCCATAGACATTTTCAATAATGCAATCTCTTTATTAAATTATGGCTCAATAATTACTGAACCATAATGTGATTGTATAATACATAATGTGATGGCATTATTATAAAAATAATAATGTGATCATGTTCCTATTATTTTTCACATTAAATTATGTGAATATGTACATGGAGTGAATATTTGTTAATAGATAACACTATCATGTTATTATAAAATCAATACCATGATCGCATTCCTTTTATTTTTCACATAAAATCATGCAGACATGGACATGAAGCTAGTTTTGGCCAAAAACTTATATTTACTCCTTGAAATGTGAAGTATAAGTTTACATTTATATTATAACATTTATTTCCTTATACTTTAAATTTATTTTAATAAATATAAGAAATTAGGGCACTCTACATCTGATAGAGTTGGTTTCACAGCTGCATGCCTTATGATGTAAAAAATAGTTTTTAAAAATCCAATCTAGTTAGTACTTAGGCATTTTTAGGGTCTAAGTATTAAACTTAGTGATTTTAGTACATAACATTTTCAATTGATATCCATTATTGGTAAACATATAGTCATTTTTAAAGGTTTTTAGGGCTTTTGGATTGATTCTTGGCATTTTTAGGAGTCCTCAATTTGTCAAAATTGAAGTTTAAAAACTACTCACTTTAAACTTGATCTAAAATGGTGTGATTGGTGTAGTTTAAGTCACAATGATGACTTGTACATATCAAAAGACCACTTTGTGTTAATTTCACTTGTTCATCATCCCTCCCTCATCCCTAATCACTTGCTAATCATGCCTCATCATCCCTAATCACTCTTTCATCATTCCTCATTATCCATGATCACTCCTTAATTTAATTTTATTATCCCTAGTTATCTCTAATCACTCCATCATCATACTTGATTATTCCCTCATTGACTCTCACTATCCATCATCATCCCTAATCACTCACTCCTCATCCCTCATCATCCCTCATCACTCCCTTATTGATGCTCACCATCCCTCATTATCTTAAATCACTGCATTATCATTCCTAATCACTTTATCATCATCCCTAATCACCACTTCATCATCCTTAATCACTACCTCTTTATCCCTCCTCATCCTTAATAACTCCCTTATTGACCCTTACCATTCCTCATCATTTATAATCAATCCCTCATCATCCCTAATCACTCCCTCATTGACCCTCACCATCCTTCATCATCCCTAATCATTGCTTCATCATACCACATCATCTCTAATAACTCCTTCCTCATCCCTCATCACCCCTAATCACTCTCTCATTAACTCTCACCATCCCTTATCACTCCCTCATCCTCCCTAATCACTCCCTCATTATCCCTATTAACTCCCTCATCATCTCTACTTAATTCATCCTCATTCCTCCTCATCCTTAATCACTCCATCCAATAACTTGATGGTGGTATTTTTTTAGGGTTTAAAAATTCTAGGAGCTATAAGTGGAGAGTTGAGTTTTAGCATAAAATATAAGACATAGTGATCAAAATGATGTTGAGGAAAATTTGAAACATAAATATTTAACACCTATGAAAAAATATGGGCCTATTAGAAATGATGTAATTCATAATTGAAAATCTACTAGAAAAAGAGAAACAAGTAAAACCACCATAGCACCAAAAATGGGTAGTAAATATGAGGATCACTAAGCTTTGTGATTTCTTGAAACCAATAATTTGCTTTCCATATGAGGACATTTTATAATTCAAATAATTACATTGAAGGCCTTATATTTGTATATCTATTGATTGATTTAGCATACGAGAGAGTGGAAAATAATTTTTAAAGGATTAGAATAAATAGTCAAACATTTGAAAGTGATGATTAATTCATAAATTCAATATTCAATCCAATGAAGAGTGTCACACTATGATATCTCTACTTGAACATCTCGATAAGTGGGTACAAGTTATATAGCACTATATAAAGGTAAGTAGATAATACATTATGAACCCAATGATATGGGTGGTACTAAAAATATCTCTACTTCCCCAATAATAAATTATATGAATTAAAAATAGTGTTTCATTAAGAAATGTAGATCGATGATGAGCCAATACATTTCATCATTTCTAATGGAAGTTAAAATAATTTAATTTCTCCTAAAGCATATTTTCAAAAATTTAACTTGAAATTGATACTCCATCCATAACCATACACTAGTGTATGGTCTAGTGTAGACCTTGAGAAATGGATCACCTAGTAGTGTCACTTGGTGTACAAAATAAATTTTTTTAAGTATGCAATCCTCTGTGACATCTCACAATTATAGATGTGTAATTTTTTACATGTGGTCAACCATATATTTACCATTGACATGTATTCTATGATGTAAATCCTTGAAATGTTTTGATAGATTGTCATGATTTGAAATACCATATATCAAAGTTAGTTCATAATCATTCAATCATTAGTGTCAAGAGGTGTAAGAATATTTTCAATTCTAGTGAGAAGTATACTATTTATGATAAGAATTAAATGTAATAACATCCTTATGACACCATATCATAGTGTGGTTTATCCAACAATAACAAAGACAAAATATTTGAACCATAAACTAGATGAATAAAAGTATATCTCCCTGTCATCTAAATAAGTTCCTACATACTGTACACTAAACAATACTATTGATTTTATCCATTAACTACCTCTACCTCAAACCTATTTATACGACATATCATTTCAATAGAATGAATAGATCAAGTGGTAGATCCATGAAATTTGGGTAATGGACACATCATACCCAAAGCATCACCTTGTAAAAGCCTAATTATGCTTGTGCCAAAGTTATAAATCAATTAAAAAATATTAACAAGATTAAAGTGAGGAAATATTATCCTCATCTAAATATTAATGAGGTTTTATGCCATATCCATAGTGTAGAATTATTTTCCAAAATTTATCTTAAGTTTGGGTATCATCATATTCATGTTGAACCTCTAGACATTTGGAATATAGCCTTATAAACAAAGGAAGGATTGATTGGCTAGTTAGTTATGCATTTTAGGTTAATTTATATAGAAAATTTATTCATTGAGATGTTAAATGACTTCCTTAGGCCCTTTATCTATGTAATTTTTTTAATCTACCTTGATGACATCTTAATCTTTAGAAAACATGGGATGAACATCTACACCATGTTGAACTAGTGTTTCACATTTTTTGGAAACACATTTTTATGATAACATGAATAAATTTTCATTTCTCATGCAAGAGATAAAATATTTGGGATACATTACATGCATAAGGAGTAAATGTATGAACATGACAAGATTCAAGTCATAAATGGATGGGAAACAATAAATAACTTTACATCTGATTCAAATATTCTCAAAATTAGAAATTATACAAGAGATTTGTGTTTAATTTTTATCCTTTTAATGAAGCTACCAAAGGTGGAACTAAATAAAGTTTCATCTAGTCAGTTGCACAACAAAGATAATTTGATGAACTAAAATTTAGACTCTATTTTGTGTTAATACTTATGTTATTTGAATATAAATTTGGAAGATCATCCAATTCATTCAGTAATAAAATTGACTATCACAAATGGGTATTGACAACACAAGTCCTAGAAAAGACTTAATTTCTATTATAATGGATTAAACAACATGTGATTAGAATCAAATATAATTATTTAGAGTATATACTTACAATAGATGATGAGGGATAAATTAGGGATTATGAGGGATGGTGAGGGTCAATGATGGATTGATGAAGGATGTTTAGGGTAAATGTGGGAATGATTAACGATGATGAGGGATGAGGAAAGAGTGATTAGGTATTATAAAGGATGATAAGGGAGTGATGAGGGATGATGATAGTCAATGGAGTGATTAAGGATGCTTAGATTGAGTAATTAGAGATAATGAGGAAAAATAATGTTTAATAAGGGAGTGATTAGGGATGATGAGGGATGAGGAGGGAGTGAATAGGTATGATGAAGCAATTAAGGATGATGAAAGATGAGGAAATAGTGATTAGGGATGATGAAAGATGGGGATGGAGTATTAGGGATGATGAGGGATAGTGAGGGTCAAATGAGGAGTGATTATGGTGATAAGAGAGTGATTAAAGATGAATAGGGATAATGAAGGTCAATGAGGTAGTGATTAATGACAATGGGGGAATGACGAGAGAGTGATTAGGGGTAATGAAGGATGAGTAGGAAGTGATCAGGGATGAGGGAGGGATAGTGAATAAGTGAAATTATCACAAATTGATTATTTAATATGTGAAGGTCATAAATGTGACCTACACTACCCAATCACACCACTTTGGATCAAGCTAAAAGTGACTAGTTTTCAAACTTAAATTTTGACAAACTTAAGACTCCTAGAAATGCCTGGAACAAATGCAAAAGATATAAAAACCTAAAAAATGACTATATGTTTACCAAAAATGGATACCAATTACAAAATTTATGTATTAAAATCCCTAGGTTTAATACTTTGACCCTTAAAATGCATAAGTTCTTACTAGATTGGATTTTAAAAAACTATTTTCCACATTGTAAAGCATGTAGTTGTGAGACCAACTTTATCAGATGTAGAGTGACCCTAATTTTTTACATTTACTAAAATAAATTTAAAGTATAAGTTTACATTTATATTATTAAATTTATTTCCATATACTTAACATTTAGAGTAATAAATATAAGCTTCGGGTCAAGATTGGTTTCATGTGCATATTCACATTCTTTTATGTACAAAATAACAGTAATGAGATTGCGTTAATGATTTTATAATAATTCTATCACATTATCTATTAATGTGATCACATTATTAAGGTAATCACATTATACATTAATGCATTCATGTTACTAAGATGATCACATTATACATTATCACTATCACACTATTTGAGTTTGAATTCAAACACCGTGCCTTTTGGCTCAAGAATGGGTTGAATTCCAAAGAAAAAGTCTTGGACCTATCAATCTATAGTCAAGTTTGGGAGTTATGATTAAAAAAAAAAAATCAACTTCGATCACCAAATACAATACAAATTTCAATGTTAAAATTCAAAAACATAATACCATCATGACGATCATGCTCTCGTCTTTCCAAGCATATAATTTTTGGACTAATTTAAGGTTAAAAACTATGTTGATTTCTAACTATACATTTTTTAGGCCACCACATGACACAAACATACATGCCTATACATGCTCATATAATTTTCATTTTTTTTATCCTTACACAAAAGATCCATATAGTTTGTCAAAGATGCAAGTTGTGAGAATTTGTTTATTGGTTGAGTCCATTAAAATCTCACTATTTTCATCAATAATCGTATATTCAATTTTATTATCAAATTTCCTTTATATGTTTGCTTTGGTGGTTGAGTCCAATTACATTTTTAAGTTTTAATTTTTTTGGTAAGTGGTTTTAAATTTTTTAATATGGATAGGGCCTTGTACATTAGTTTTTTTTTCAATATCTTTCATTAATAAGTTACCTTTGTCTTTTTGAGGGATAAATAGTTTTAAAATTTTCTATATGAGTGGTCTTTCCTACTAATTACTTTTTTGATATCTTTGAAAAGTAAGTTATTTTTTCTTTGGCTTCTTTATTTTGTGTGGTGGGGGTGAAAGGAGAGGTGTGGGTGCAGATAGGGATAAGTAGTTTTAAAGACTTCTAAATAAGTGGTTTTGTACACTAGTTATTTTTTGTCTAGATATCTTTCAAAAGTTTTTTTTTTTTTTTTTTTAACGTTACTTACAATCCTTCCATATAAATAGTTTTATATAATAATTACTTGAATAATTTTAACTAATTTGTAATTGACATGGATCTATAATAGATACAAATTGTCCTACCATAATTATTTGAGCCACTTTAATACTTTATTTTAAAAATATTTATACCCTACATTTTTTAAGAGAAGTTAAATTTTAAATTATTTCATTTTTATTTCTCATAATCAAACCTCCTTTCAACTCTCAATCAAATTGAGCAACTAAAACATATTATTAATTAATTTATTTTAATATGTTTTTAATTCTTCCTAGTGATAAGGAAACATATGAAAAATTTATTTTTATTTTTATAATAAGTGAGATTCCTCACATTTACATATTATATTTGTTAATATAATATACAAATAATTTTTCTATTTTATATTTATGATTGGTTTTATTCATAAAATATAATTCTAAAATATTTTTATTTATAATTCAGTCTACTACAAAACTACAATATATTGTATGTGCTTATTCCCATAAAATTAATCAATTTTACTTAGAATCTTCAAGTCAGAATTTTTAATGTAAACCTCTATACTATTTTAATTTATTTACCCTCTTATTCCACATCACTTGATATCAAAGTCATTTTTATACCTATATTTGAATTTTGAGGTTTCATTTTTACAAAGGTATCAGCTTTTGTTGGAATTAAAGTGGTTCACATTATTGTATTTAAGAAGCAAACTAAAAGTTTTGTATAGTAAGTTTGGCCAACACCATCAATTTTAGCATATTATTTATGGACTCTAATTTGGATTTTCTAGACAATATTGTGTTTCCTTCACATCATCCTCCTTCAAGAGCACACATCTATTCTCTAACTCATATTTTGAATTGGTAAGTTATTTTCTGCACTTGCTGGCTCTTATTAGTGTGATTACCAACAAATTTGTGTGGGGAAAAAATTATCATGTGAGATTATAGCCACATTTATTGACTCTTATTGTATTGATAACATTAGGAAAAAAACTATAAACTTCATTTTTTTTACAACTTTTTGAACTATATACATTATCCACTCAACCTTACTTGTGTGGTTATAACTCATTCATGTGCACAAAATATTTAAGAAATATTTTTTATGGTGTATAATCTAGCCTTGTTAAGTAACATGTTTTTTGATTAAAACATACATTATATTAATAATAAGATTAAATAATACATGAACGATAAAAATACGGGTGGTATGGAAGCACACACTAAAAATAAAACACACCAAAAACTAAGGAAACCAAAGGTTCCAAGAGTTAATTACATCATTTTTAACATCAACACAAGAGATAAAAGATATAAAACCCACCCATTAAGCAAGAAGAGCCACCAATACCATATATGGATGAGGTAGTGGAGGAGGACTATCTAGTTTATCACCCTAGCCTCCCCTTTGGGGTGTGTGTGTGTGAAGGGGGGAGCTATCATGTATGGTCCAACCATCATATTTTTGGATTTCATCTTTACTATCTTCATCAACTTAATCATTAGGAATAGGATAGGGAGAGATGGCTGAATCTAGTTGAGGAAACTTTTCCTACCCAATACAATTCAAGGGGGTGAACCTGCATGACCAATATCAAGGGTTGACTAACCTCTAAATATTTGCAAGGGAAAGAATATCCATTTATGAGGAGGAGGAGGGGTGGAGAAGGCAAAGTAGTTCCTAGACCTATAGTGGACACTATTGCAAGATCTGCCATGACCTTGTCTATCTTGCTCTCTATGTTGATAGTCATGTAGAGGATCCTTAAATGACACTCAAATGGTCACACATAAGGCACAAACATAGTGTTCCAATAGAGTGTTAAGGTGGCATCTCCACTTTATTGGATTGAACATGAATTTCAAGCATAAGATTAGACATGGCAAAGATTCTATTAAAAATAGAAAAAACTTTGGCTGAATGTTCTTGATTAAAGGTATTAGCATCCTTGTATTTTAAAAGAATAAAAATGATTTAAATGTAAAATATGTGCAATATTTGCTTGTATTTCTCAAGGATATGGGTTGCATCTCACATAGAAGGAATATGTTTAAAGTGAACACTTTAAGCCTAAAGAGTCAAGAAAAGAGTGGATCTAGTTCCAAGCATCTCGAGCCCAAACACAAAACTATAAAATATGTTTCAGGGACTCAATATGCCCAAAAATAGGCATTTAGGTTGACAAATGCCTATATGAATTAATATTTATCCCATCAAGAGGCCTTGGTATAATATACACCAATTAAATATGGCATTTTTTGGTTCAATAATTATAGGCAAAGTTGATTGAAACCTCCTATTTCAGAAAAAGAGAGGCTATTGATATTCCATCACTTTTTGATCATCTTCTAGGGGATCTTGGACCAAGAAATCCATTTATAACCAAGCTAGGGTTTATATCAAAACATAAGAGTGGAATTAGACCAATGACAATCTTTCCACCATTTGTGGGAACTAGTAAGATAAATCTTATGCAAATCATAATCAAACACAATGATCTAAATTTTAAAAATAGAATTAAAATCCTAAGAATCAAGCCTAAATTTGGACTTGAGGATATCCCAGATGAGCCAATATATAATGCACATATCAAATATATCCCCAAGAAATTAAATACCTTGGTAAAAGAGTCTCAAAACTTTAATTTTGGGATCTTAAACTAGGGGTTTCTCATTGAGAGAGATACCATGATACCACCATAGGGAATGAGAATTGATAGAAAGGCTAGTTTTGAAGCCATCCCCTTTCCAAATTAGTCAGGATTTAATAGTCTCCCA
>JARHVA010003087.1:1680000-1802500 GCA_037957365.1 Torreya grandis
GCCCTTATTACCCATTAACGGATCCCTAGGGGGTTTGTAGCCCTCTCTTGTTTACTTTTTAACTATTTTTGCATTATATTTCACACCAATTTATTCTTGATTTTAATTAAATAGTTTTATAAATACATATGTGTTTGAGTGCATTTATGATAATGAAATAAAGTGATAATAGTGATCAATGAAAGCATATGGAGAATTCATTGAAGAATCTAAGAGGTTAACATTTACTATTCAATGTTGTGATAAGAGATGAAGAATTTTTTGAGTATTTGTTAGCATTGAATATCATTATTTTAGAACTTACATTACAATGAATTTCCTGGTTAAATTTCACTTTAATTGGTGTGTTGTAACTGATATTATGTACCACCAGGGTTTTTTTCTTAATGGAAAATTTTCATTAATTCATGAATATTTTGTTTTATAAATCAACATTTAGAGTTTTTATGGGTTATAAATAGAGGGGAATCACCTTAATTTTCAAATATATGTTAATTTTGAGGGTTGGATTGTTTAATTTTTAAAATAAATTTCTTCATATGTGTATTTTGTCATTACTTCAAATGTCAATCTAGGAGTACTCACCACTATATATACTATATAAAACACTCCTTTTTTGTTTTCACTAGTGGTAAGGATCTATGGTCTATTTTTTCTACCTAGATCATATTCGATAAGTGACAACACTAAACCATCTACATTTTCTGCAAGCTATGCATTCACTATCAAGCATCTGCATTCATTATCAAGCGTCAGCATTTTCTATCAAGCATTGACATTTATTGTTAAGCATTTATATTGTGTGCTTATATAGTGTCAACATAGGATGTTAAGAAGGCAGGAAAAATAACAAAAAAAATTAAATTATTATGTTATTTTATCCATACATGAAACATAGGTACTAAATATTAAATGATTTATTATTATTTATTTGCGCTTTCTAATTAAAAATATTTATCTTAAACATCAATGATTTTATACATATGTAGAGGGTCAACTGCATATGAAAACTACCAACTGCATATGCAGATGAATGCCTAGATATGTAGGTGACCACATACATATGTAAGTATCAAGCATCGACATTTATTGTCAAGTGTCAGCATTTTCTGTCAAGCATCACTATTTTCTATTAACAATATTTATTGGGTGTTTCACTGGCTTCAAAAAATAATGTCAAGAAGGTGGGAAGATTAATAAAATAAATTAACCTATTATCTTATTTTAACCAGATTCCAAGCATAAGTAATAAATATTAAATGATTTATTATTATTTATTTACACTTTCCTATTAAGACTATTTATCTTAAACACATACGACCATCTGCATATGGAGATAGTCAACTACATATGTAGACCACCAAATACATATACATATGAATGTTTGGATATGTAAGTGGCCATTTACATATGTGGGTGGTTGGCTACATATACAAGTTTTTAAATGCATATGCAGGTGACTGAATGCTTATATAGACAACCTCCTGTATATGTAGATAATTGGCTATGTATGCAAGAAATCATCTTTATATGTTTAAAATAAAACATTGAAGTATCAAATGATTTACTATGATTTATTTGATTTTTATTATTAATGTTCAACAATAATTATAAGGTCCAACCATTTTTCATGTAGAACCTACTGATATTTATTTTGAACTTCAAGACGTGCATCCATTGGAAGAGTACCTAGGTATGAAATGGCAAACACATGTAATAAATATTAAATGATTTATTATATTGTTATTTATTTCACTTTTATATTAAGTTTAAATAATAATTATAAGTTCTACAACTATTTTACACATAGAACCCACTAATAACATGTTTGAAGATATGCCTCCACTAAAAGACATACTTGGGTATGAAATGCCAAACACAAGTACTAAATATTAAATGAATTTATGTATTGGTATTTATTCACTTTCCTATTTAGTTTTAATAATAATTATAAGTTCCACAACCATTTTGTATGCATAACCCACTAATAACCCTTTTGAAGACATGCCTCCACTAGAATATTTACCTGGGTATGAAGTACCACCCCATGAAGACAATTTTGAAAAACTTACTTGTGAATAGTACAAACATTTTTTGGATCTCATGAAAGAGAAAAAATGGTAGGAAATACAGCTAAAAAATACAATACAAGAAAAAAAAGAGTAGAGGACATCATTGATGTCGATGATGAGAACTTAATACTAGATGTAAATTGTACTAAACCAACACAAACTTTGGTTAAAAAAATGCTAAAAGATTTGTGAAAAAGAAGAGAAGTATATGGATAATTATAAGGTCATTAAAGCTTGACTGGGCAATGAAATATCTATTCATTGAACGTGTGGAGCCATAAAATACAACCAACACTCTAATAGAATGTAAATGTAAAATATGTAATTAGAATCTTCAAAATGACCATAAAATTCAACTCAAATTGGACATAATTGAGAAACATTATCGCAAAATATATGCATCAATAAAAGAAAAAGATGGAAAAACTAAAAGAACAATGAGATGGAAAAATGTAAAAGAGTGCATGCATTAATGTTATGCATTAGAGTATGAGAATCATCAAAAATAATAAAAAGACCTCATTGAGAAAGGAGGAACATTTAAAGATCAATTCAGAAAAGTGGTTCAGTTAAATCTACAAATAAAAAACTATACAATTCTTCATAGTATATCACATTCTAAAAAGAGGCCAACCAATCTATGAATTTTTAGATTATAAAATTTTAGTTTAGCATAATGGATTTCATAACATTCCACAATCACATTGGTCATATAACAGTGTTTAGGAAATGTCAAAATGTCTTGCAATGGTTGAAAAGTAGGCTTTAAATTGCATAGTTTATCTCACTATCTATTGATGAGGTAACTATAGTTGACAATACATCATGGGTTTTCATGAATGTTTATACATTTGAGAACCATTCACGGTAACCTCACCTACTATCTATACATAAAATAATGGAAAATTGTAATGCCGATATCCTTTACAAATTGGTTATTTATAAATTGATTGATATATATGGGATGGACTGTTATGCTATAGGTACCAAGTTAGTGTGTGTCAATCTAGATGGTGCATCAATAATGAAGGTAAACATAAATTGTCTATACATTCACCTGAAAATAATAGTTCCCCATAGATGATTTTAATTCATTACATGACACATATAATGAATCTTGATTAAAAATTGTTAGAACATTTCA
The DNA here is from genome assembly GCA_037957365.1 of Torreya grandis. Taxonomy (NCBI): domain Eukaryota; kingdom Viridiplantae; phylum Streptophyta; class Pinopsida; order Cupressales; family Taxaceae; genus Torreya; species Torreya grandis. Next base: position 1,683,217 of record JARHVA010003087.1, read on the forward strand.
AAATGTCAAAAAAGTGAAGGAGCTTATCCATGACTTACACGCATACATGTCAAGCAGTCTAAAAAGGTTTTTATAGTTTCATAAATTTAAAATTGGAGTGATTAAAGAGATTTTTTTTAAAAGATGTTATTACAAGATGGATCTCCATGTATGAGCTTGCATGTAGAATATTTCAAGAATATCCATCATTAGTAAGTTTTATGTTTAAATACTGAATAAAAAATCACAAGGTAAATTTTTTTTGTACCATTTGACAGATTTAAAAACTATGATAACATTGTGTGGTATTCTGTGCATATTGAAATAAATGCACTATTTGAAAAAATATGCACAAGAGAGATCCATTTATATTGTTGACTTCATACGGTTGAGGAAATAGGTTTATCAATCTCTTGATATCTTATACTACTCATAATAAAATTTTAAAGGACCAATATTTAGTAGTTGGGAAATATTAGGAGATGTTAAGGATCCTAAAAACTATTTGAAATTCAATATTAATGATCATATTTATATTTATGTTAATGGAAAGGAGACACCACAACACACTTTTCAGAAATGAATTAATTTTATTAGTGTAGAAATTGAAGAAGTCCCTATAATATAGGATCTATATGATAATGTCATATATGAGACACAAATGAAATTGAGAAACATTTCACAAAGCTTCTTAGCTGAAATTCTAGATTTTTTAAAAAGAGTTGAGTCTATTCAAGCCATGGGAGTGATCAATCCTATATTTTGGAACACTATCGAGGGTGAAGATATAAAAAGTAATTTATTTATATCTTACATGTGTAATTTCATTAATCATTTTAGTAGGTCTATTAAGATCAATGGAGTTGAAGTTAAGGGTATTTTACAAAAGGATTTACTAACATCCCAGTTAATGCAGTTTGGAATTATCATGATTGGTTAATTCTAGTGCACAAATGAACCAATAGAAAGTGGTTTTATTACAAGGCTTTGGAAAAAAATCTTAATAATAGTCTTTAAGAAAATATCAGTGAATATTTTTTGTTATATTAATTATGCCAAACAATGATTTTGGGGTTTATGGAAGATGAAAGGGTATTTAGTGTATTATCTTTTGTTAAATCAAAACTTCAAAATAGATTTGATAGAAATTTTGAGACATGTTTGAGGTTGTATGTTTCATGTTATCCATTGGATGATTTTAATTATAAAAGAGAAATTTTAATTTGGAGTTCTCTCACTAAAAGAAGAGGAGTCACTAATATGACCAAAAAGGTTACTGAAAATGCCTCTGATATGGTACATGTGAATATTAGCTATGAAGAACATGTTATAAAAGGACTATTTTAGATACTTAATTTTTAGTTTAATATGGATTCTAAATATATTAAAATTAAATTCATATTCATAATACATTTGTGATATTATGTTAACAATATTTTTCTATTTTTTATTTTTAATTTAGAGCACGACATTAAATATGTTGAGTTGAATTTAGGCTAATTTACCACTTATATTATTATGATATCAATTTTTTACAACTGTATATCACATTTAAATTTCAACATTAACTCATTATTTCAGAAGAGTTAAAATATTTATTAACTCTTTCATTATAGCCTTGAATTGGTACCACAATGTGATTGCCCTATTCAAGTAAAAACACCAATATTAATTTCTTGGATGAACATCTACTTTTATGCTTGGGAATTTATGTAAGGTTGTAGTATTAATCATTTGAATTAGTAACTTGAGATATAGTAGTCATCCAATCTCAATTATGTTGTTTATGAAACCCTTGAATGATGTTTTTACAAATATCGATCACTGAATTATCTAACCATTTTAAATGAAAGTATAGATGCAAATTTTGAATACATACATGAAACAACAATTGTAAAATATATATTCAATATGATAGATAAGTTTAATTACAATCTCTATTTTAGGATCTATCCCTTAGATTACAATATTATCAAAATATAAATAAAATACCAAGTGGAAATCTCATTGTTTTTCAGACACTAGGGTGTCTATCTTAATTTCTTGTGTGGAAGACATTCTACTTCCCTAACCTTTCACTTAGATAGTAATCATGTTGTCTTTTACGATCCCTGATTCCATAAGATAATGTGCTACATGATTGATATTATTAAGAATTTCATGTTATTCTCTATCAGTTCTCTTTCTATAATCAAGGTGGGGCTTGCTTCAACTTTTTATTTAAAAAAAACTTTAGGATCCAATCTATGATCCTTTATTACTTTATTCAAATTATTATTTTGCTTATGTATTGTTACAAACATTTCCTTGAGTGAAATGGTTATAATTAAAATTTTGCGTGAATTTTTCAAATGTACGTCATAAACATGAACTTGATTCTTCAAAATTGTATATTTTGATTACAAATAAATAAAGAATATTAATTAGAAAAAAGTATAATGTAAATTTTAATTGCAAAAATTTAGCATAAACATACCATGACCTTTTCTTTTTATACATCTGCAATTGAAAAAAGAATTTTGTATTTTTCCCATTTATTTTAATATGCTTGGGTTTATACATTTAAATTTTCAATACTATTTAACATTAAATCTAAAACCTTAGCATCAAAGTTATTTATAGCATAAATGGCTCCATTAACATCCTGGTTGAATAAAACATTGATGTTCAACCAACAAAAATAGTTAATTACATTGTGTGTGTTTATGAAAATGGGAATTTATATCCTAAATCAAAACTTTATCTAGATATTCCTATTTTCTCAAGTCATTAAGGTTAATATTAACATCAAACACAAATGCTTTAGCATTATTAGCCAATAAACTATTTAATAGAAAAAAAATATGTTGATCATTAGACTGTGGAACTTCATCAACAAGGGAAACAAAAATGTATCTAGGTAGAGAGGTGCCTCTAAAAGGTTATTGAAAAGTCTCTGTCATATCTAGATAAGAACCCTGTATAATTTCATGAGGATTAAAATTAGGCATTTGGATGCCACTATCAATCCTCAAAAACTCATCATCAAGATTAATTTGTTGAAGAAATGTGGTTCCATTTCACTATGGAGACCACCAAGTGAAAAGGTAGGAAAAATTTAATTTCTTAAACATAAAGTGGTATTACTCTATGAAGGTCCTATAAAAAATGGTAAACATTTCCCTCTCCCCATATTTGTAGGTCGGGGTGGTGGTAGAAAATTTCTCCTTGTGGGAGTATTAACTAGAAAATGGACAAGGTAGTCACAACTCACAAATGGAAAATATAATAAATTACATAGTAATTTAACATACACAAAAAATAAAACATTATTTTTAAATTATGTACCTTGCTCTTTCTACTGAACATAATGTTTTAGTAATTAAATTCTACAAGTTGGAGGTGTTTGTACTAAAAATTTTGATGCTATAAATTTAGAATAATAAAATAACACAAAAAATAAACTTATTATTTTTGGAAATGATATCATAAAAGTTTATAATCACATACTAGCAACATGAGAGGGAACATGTTGAGGTGTAATCTAACTCCTCATGCATTTTTGTCTAAGAAGTGGTTACAAAGATGATTCCTCCTCCATATCTATTTTAATGGATACCTTAGTGGGTTGATGACCTTTAATTGTCACTTTTATTTTGGCAATGGTGTGAGCTAATTTTTTATATAAAAAATAAAGATAAGATTTGGTGTATTAAATAGATCGTATAATCATTTAAGAAAAATTATAATGCAATATATCATTTCAACCTTACCCTCTTGTCCTACAATGTAGAGTAAATTGACAACCATTTTTTCATGTAGACCAATTGGAATATTTGTGTTGGTGAATTGGAAAAATATCTCACTCTAGAATGCAATTATAAAATTTGTACATTAAAATATTTAATTTTCATTTCAACTAGAAAAACTCAAATCATCCTTAATTCTATTTGAAAGGTATGTATACCAATCAAATTATTGACCACCAAGAGTTCATAGGATATAGAAAAGAACCCATAGTATAATATATAATGCTCTTCCCTGTAACACTAATCTAACTTGAAATAATTCAATCATTCCAAGGAGAAAAGGATTTGTAACATATTCAAATTTGAGTCCATTATGCCATGGTTTTGGATGACTATAAAATTTAAATAAAAAACATTAACATGGAATTAGTAACTAAGTAATATGCTCAAAATAATCTACGAAATCGAACTATAAAATAAAAATATGAAACAACATAGCATCCAATTATAGGCCATAATGGGACTCCAAATATCTTTTGTCATCATCAAATAATAAGACCTTTATATATATATATATATATATATATATATATATATATATATATATATATATATATATATATATATATATATATATATATATATATATATATATCGGGTTCACATGCTTGTGTGGTAGCCTTGTTAGTTTACGTATTTCCTTGAGACTAATCCTATACATGATATAATGTGAGTTAATGGTTAATTTGAATAAAGATGAGGAACTGTCAAAAATCATAAATAGAAAGCTTAGAAAGTGAGGATTTGTATTCTATTGGGGCATGTAAAAAATCCCCTATAAACTATAGTTTTTGACCCAATATTCCTATGTATCTTCTTGGTCGATAATTTTTAGGATCAGTGTGCATGTGAGAATTTGTATTGAGTTTTAGGGTCTCCAAATATAACTATGGATGAGCTATGGGAACACTTGGATTTCATGGCATCCTTATTCAATTATCTCTAATCATGATGTAACTTTCACTAACCATTTTTGGATAGAGTTATTATGATGCATAGGCACACAAATAAAGATAAGCTCTAGGTATCAACCCCAAATTGATGGCCAAACTAAAATTATCAACTAGTTATTTTATCTAGATCTATGCAGACCAACACTGGCTAAAACAATGTGCCCTAGATATTCAACTTCTTCTTGATTGAAGGAGCATTTGGATTTATTGACACATAATTGATTATCTAATAGAAATTTTAATGCCCTATCAATATGTTGGAGATGATTGGCCCATGTGCAGTTGTAGATCAAAATATCATCAAATAAAACCAAAGAAAATTGATGAAAGAAAGGCTATAATATTTTATTCATTAGGGCCTAAAATGTTGAAGGGACATTTGTAAATCCAAATGGCATGACTAAGAATTCATATAGACCCTCATGAGTGTGGAAATTTGTCTTCATAATATCATTAGTATGCATGTGGATATGATGATAACTAGAATCATGATCTAATTTGGATAAATTTTTTGCCCTATGGAGCTCATCAAGAAACTCATCGATGACCAAAATTGGAAACTTGTCTTTGATAGTGAGGTGGTTAAGGGCATAGAAGTCAATGCAGAGGCACCATGACCCATATTTTTTGTGGACAAGAAGTATTAGGGAGGATTATGGGCTATTGTCTAGGTGAATAACTCCAAACATGAGGAGTTCCCTTACTAGATGTTCAATCTTAGTTTTTTTATAGATGCAGATAGTGGTATTGCTAGATGTTAGGTGGGATGATTCCTATAAGGAGAAAAATGAGATGATCTTTAGGATGTGAAGGGGGTAAACCAACTAGCTCTATAAAAATGGTTACATGCTTATCAAGGATGGATTTTAAATTAGCTGGGCAATGACCCTATGAGATCCTTTCTTCAGAAGCTTTTCCATGCGATGGGAACTGATGATGTTAGTAGAATTGAGAAATAACCTTTTTAAAGTGTGATTTTGGCCACTATCAATGAATTCCATCCAAAGCTTAGATAAGTCCTATAGAATAGGTCCCAATGTGTAGACCCATTGCACCCCTAGGACCACATCACATCCCCCTAAAGGTAGGGCAAACATATCTAAATAAAGAGTACAATCACCTATCTCAATATGCACATTATGACACCTTCCTTTATAATTAATTATTACCTCATTAGAAATGATGAATTCAAAGATGGAAAAGGGGTGTCTAAAGTAGTCTACATGCTTAACAATACAGGGATAGATGAAATTGTGTGTGCTACCAGAGTTAGTGAGGATTGTGAGAGGAATTTTTTTAAAATAACCCCTTGACCTTCATGGTTTGAGGGGTGGTCACACCTACAAGTGCATGTAGAGATATCTCACATTGGTTTTCTTGAGCCATGGAGTCATTGAGGAGGCTTTGTTTTGCTTGAGCATCCTAGAATTCTTGGATATCAAGTTCACTATATTATTTTAGTAGTGATTCCACATCTATCAAGTAAAGATTTTATATGATGAAATAATGACCCTTAAGCCATTTTTCATCACAATTATAACATAATCCTTTCTCATTATGAGCCCACATCTCTGCCTTAGTAAGGTGCTTGATCGGTAAGGTTGTGGCTAGTCATTGGTTTGTTGTGTTCTTTATGAGTGGAAAAGTGAGAAGTCGACATTACACTGAGAGTTTATCTTCTGATAACTTAGTCTGAGCCAAGGTTTCCATGAAGTTAGTGGTATGAAATATTTTCACCTCCAATTAGTTTGGATCTCTAAGGTAACTAATAAAATAACTCTTGAAGAAGTCATCTAATAACCCTTTAGTGTGATTAGCGAGTTTCTCAAATTCAATCTAATAATCATAAATTTTGCCTATCTAGTAGAGTTTGGTGAGAGCTCATATAAAGTCCTCAAATGATAAAGGACTAACCTACCCATAGGTAAGGATGTATAGTTTTTCTAATCGGGTTCATAATTCAACTTCAGATACCAATGGTACCATTAAAGTACTTCTTGTTCCATGTGAAAGGAATCAATTGAGGCTTTATTGACAGAATAAGTATTATGAAGGTTGAAGAATTATTAAGCTTTATATATCCATCTAGTAGGATTTGTACCACTAAACCATGGAAAGTCTAGCTTAGGCCAACGTGATGTGTGGTGAGAAGAGAAACTATTCTCTGAAGAAGACTTCTTTTGTAACTTGTTGAGGAGAAGACTATTCTGCTAATTCAGTCATGCATCCTTTTAGTTAACTTAGTGACTTGGGATTTCAATATGGTGAATTATTCCTCCATGATTTTTATGCCTATATAGGTGAATACCATAGTGTGTGTTCTTTTTTTTGCTTTTTTGAAAGTGGTTTATATTGGTTGCTCTTGTTAAAATGATATCGGCAGGTTTGTAGTTACCATTATGTTCAAATATAGTTACTTCTAATGATAGTATAAAATTTATTTATCTTGGTTGATCCTATCAAAATTTTGTCTATAGGTTTTTATTTACCACTGTGCTCAATTGTAATTACTTCTACTAATAATATTCAAAAATTGATATGTTGGATATGGTGCCCAATTTTGAATGGCTACCTAAGGGTTTTAAGAAATCTCTCTAGCCACCAATGTTGTCTAAATGAGTATCACTCTATATAAATTATTGGACATGGATTTAACCTTAAATGATAACACTTATTTACATCCTGGGTAGAAACTAGTCAATTGAGATGGGGTCGTTGCTCTTTTTGCTAGCAAGTCTTGTCAATGGTCCAACTACTTTATGTTTCCTATAGTACTCTTCACAATGAGTCTTAGAGTTATTTTCCCAAGTAATTCCCATAGTTATGTAGAGGGGTATTTACCCTTATCCAAACCTATAAATGAAAATGTAAAAATAAACATAATGAAAAATAGTTTCTTAAAAAGTACAAGTCCTTTAAAGCCAATGTTGAAAAGAAAAGAAAATACAAAATCTAACTGCATAGCAATGAAAGGGCTCTGATACCATATGTGAATAACCTTTAGCACATATTTATTAATTACAAGAAATAATAAAAAAAACTTTAGAAATTAAATCAAAATAATTCAAGTATTTGATATTGATCATAGGCCTCTTCGAGGGGGAAACCTCCTTTGAACAATCTCAATATAATAATATTCATGAATGCCTTCATTGAGACTCAATAATTTCTTAAATAATAATTATATTATAGTAAATAATACTTTGTATGAATGTGGGATAATTCAAATATGCTACTGAAATACTAATTCTATTGTAGTTACTAATACTTTCCATTCATGTGGGATAATTCAAATATGCTAAGGTAATGAATTACGAAACGTATAAGTCCATAGTGAATAATACACTAATAATTCAAAGAGAAGGGTAGGACATGGGTTCCTAACATCTACATATATAGGGGGCATCTTTATATTTAGTCAGTCACCTACATATGGTAGTCTACATACCTAGACGGTCACCTTCATATGCGATTGGTCATCTTCATGTGCAAGAGACCATTTGAATATACATATTATTTTCTGCATATGAAAATGATTGCCTATGTATATAGATGAGCACCTGCATATGCATATGACAACCTATATATTTAGATGATGATATACATAAGAAAATGAGCATATGTAAATGATCAAATTCATATGCAAATGGATGCTTATATATGTAGATGAGTATATACATATGTAGATGGTTGCCTACATATGTAGATGACTACCTACGTATGTAGACAATAATGTGTATATGTAGATAATCATCTACATATATAGATAAATGTCTATATTTGTAGGCAATCATCTACATTCCCTACTTGATGTCCACTTGAAAATTTCCCTTGCATCACACAATAAATTAGAATCTATACACTCACCTAGGGTTTTTTTAGTGGTGAATTTTTATTAATTCATGAATATTCCATTTTCTAAAATCTAGATTTGGCAATTTTTTTTGGAACCAAAAATAGTGTTGGCTTGCCAAAAATTATGGGTTGTATATATGATTTAGAGGTTAGTTACCCTACCATTGACAACTAATTCCATAATTTTGAATATAAATCTCCATGCCATAGAAGGACATTCTACACTATTTTTCCAACATCTATTATACACCATATATGACATATTTTAATCAAATATATTTCATAGATGATCAAGATAATAAATTTAACCCATCCACAAAATACTATACGGACTTGATGGTAGGGAAAAAATAATAGGTCATAGATAGTGAATAAAATTAAAAGGCATCCACATGACTGGGGTGCTATCTAAAAGGTTTGGATGGCATCTGAAAAGATTAAACAACATCCACAGGGCCTTAATGCTACCTACAGTGCCTGAACATCAGTTAGATAGATTGGATGATGTCTTTAGGATCTAAACACCATCCACCAGGATTAGATGATGACTATATAACCTTAACAGTGTCCATAGGATCTATATGCCATCTTTAGACTCTAGATGATGACCAGACAACATAAATGATGTCCATAGGGTCTAGACAAAGTGCATAGAGTTTGAATGGTGACTAAACTACCCAGAAGGTGTCCACAAGTTCTAAATGTCATCCACATACTATGGATGGTGACCAAACTTCTTAGATAGTTTCCATATGGCTTAAACACCATCCACAAGGTTTAGATGATGAAAAGGTAGCCTGAATAGTGTCCACAAGTTCTAAACATCATCCATAGACTCTAGATGGTGACCATACTATCTTGACAACATCCACTAAGTCAAATGTCATCCACATGGTTTAGATAATGACCAAACATATTAGATGGCATCCATAGGCTTTAGACATCATCCATAGAGTTTGGATGATGACTAGACAGTTCTGATTATTGTCATTGATGTCAATGGTACATCTTTCATGATGTTGATGTCATTAAGAGAGTGTGCCTAGTTAGCGGTGTGTTGATGTGATGAAGGTCATTGATGAAGTGTTATCACTAAACGATGTTGTAATTTTTTAAAGTAAAAAATAGAGAATATAAATGAAACTAATGCCTTATGGTTGCATGAAGGTACATGTCTTTGAGTAGCTTAAGCCTAGTCATGGAATGAAAAGACCTTGTAAGAAGATATGAGCATGGTGTCTTGATGAGATGAGTACACACAAGCATGAGTGGTTTTATGAGGTTACTTGAGCATGTATGTGAGGTATTAGATCACTCATGAGAGTAGTAAGGTGAGCCTATAGGGATATGACCCTCATACCAAGTCTGTAGCTAGACCACCTCTAGACCCTGCCTAGCCTAATGAGGTATCATGATCTATTATCAAGGCATGTAAATAACGTATGGTATTTTTTAATCATGAGATATGTTTCTTGAGTATGCAAGTGAGGTAGACAGTGCATGGAAAGAGGCATGAAGGTTAGTTTTAAGGCCTAATGTGGTTTGCATGTCAAGGTCTAAGGGAGCAAAGAGAGAGAATGTGGCCTAATAAGGGGTCATGATCAGATTTTAAGGTATTTTAGCTCATGAAAGCATTTTGAGAGGTGAGTTGTGTTGTTTCAATTTTTTTTCATGTGGTTTGAGGTCATAGTTTTAAGTACAAGACATGAAAAGTGGTTTTGAGGTCTCTCAAGTGCTTAAAATGAAGGGTTCTCAACCCAAGAAGGATTTTATTATGCTCATTAGCTTGTCAAAACATTCCATGGGAACCTAAGATATTCATGGTAGATGTGGAATGGTCTTATCTCAAAATTCTATTCATTTGTTTTTGGATTGAGGGGTTATGCTTTATGAACGATTGTTAAGAATGGAAATAAGTTTAAACCCTCTTAGAACCCTAATAAGGACATTCTATTAAATATGTTGATCAAAAGTTCCAAAAATGGATTGGTATTCATAGGTAATATATATTATATTATATTTAAATCTCCCAGTCACCTCTAGGTGTGATTTAGTTGTCAGGTATGTGAGTAGACCTTATAGGAAAGTGTTAATTTCTTGAAGATTTGCTATAGCAGTCAGAGTTGATCAAGTCAAAGTATGTATATTGATGGAGGATGAATATTTAAAATCATGTTTCATGTACATTAAGGGTTTTTGGTATGTTATATCCCTCAAGTGTGATAAATCAGTCATCCAAGTTAGCCAGTTGGTAACATGCCTAATGGTGGAAATAGTGAAAAACCTAGGAAACAATGAGAAGATGATTATGAATGTGTTATAATGATAGATTGATAAAAAAAAGTGCATGTAGATGTTTTTTGGGACTGTTATTTCATATTCATGCTTGGTATAAATCTTGGAAGATAGGTATAGAGGTGAAAATGAAGAAGCCAAAATGGCCTATCTGACTTAATGAGATCTGTGTGTAGTACGGTTAACAAATTGGTCTATAAGACTAATAGCTGCCACTAGGAAATATGATTTTTATATTTGAATATGTTATTAGATGTTAAAGTTTTATATAAATTCATAATAAGTCATTGAAAATGTCTATATATTGTTGGAGGTTCACCATGATTGGTCTTTGAGGTAAACTAGTAGTTCTAAGTGAGCAAGTTGTAGGAGTGTTTTTTAGTCTTTTTTCCTATGTGATGAAGTCTAATGAAATTAGTGATTTTTTAAGGTATTTAAGGTTCTTTGTATGTCATTTATTATCTTTAGTTGTTCAAGACAAACATTTTTGTGTGTGAAGGCCTAATGTGAATAATATTAATGGTGTACTTCAACTAGTTGTTGGAGATAAAAAGTGTAATGGACCTAATATGACATTTTAGGGGTCTATTTTAGTGTTATATTAAGTTTTTATACCATGTGTTGAGTTTTAATGTGTTCCAATTAGTTCAAAAGGTAATGTGTACTAATGAAGGCCTAATTGAATTAGGTCTCCTTAAGACCCAAAAGAGGTTTTGGTATTTTAATTTGAGGAAGACTTATTTTAATGACTGATTAATGTATTAAATGTGTTATAATACCTATTTTAATTTTAATTAAATTTTGAAAGTGTGTATGCCTAACCAAGAGGTGTATGAGCTAGAGGATTATATAAAAACAAGGCCTAATAGGCCTAATTGACTGTTAGAAAAAAAAGAGTGCAAGAAAAAGAAATAGTACTTTGAAGAGCTGAAGGAGGACCTATAGACCATAATATGTGTGTATATAAACTATCATAAAGATATAAAATGGGTATTTTAGATGAATATCAAGGTCATATGACCTAATCTATCTTGAAGAGACCTAATTGAGTAAAGAAACCTAGAAGGCAATTTGAGAGGAATAAAAGAGTAAAAAGAGATAAATAAGGTGATAATCATCTATTGTGTGAGAATCAATTTTTTTTGAAGGTGATAAAAAAATTTAGGTGGATGAGTTGGTGTTGAGTTATCTATGGGGTTGTGCCTCCTTAAAGTGCTTGCTAAAGCCTAGTTGAGTGGGTGCTTGACTAGTTGGGCTTGGTGCTCCATATGAATTTGGTGCTTCACTAAAGATTGATTTTTGTATTATAAAAATTTAGTCCATTTATATATATCAGTGGGTTTTTTTTCCTTGAGATTTTCCCACATATGTAATGTGTTTCATGATCTATTGTGGTTGCATATGCTTTTCTATATGTTCATGTTTGTAGGAATGGTTCATATATGCTTAAGTATAATTGAATGAATGTTTTGAAGACACTGATTCACCCCCACCCTCTTCATGATTGTAATTCCAATAATTGGTATCAGATCCTTATCCTCTGAATCAATTATAGTAGTTTTAAAGTGATCCCAAGAAGCAAAAGATGTCTAGTGATCAAAAAAAGAAGACAACATGTATGATGCATAAGTCTACTATGACAATGAAGAAGGACAAGTTGAAGTAAACCTTGAATCTAAACTCATAAGTGCCTTTGATGATTTTAAGCATCAAAATAATACTACCAATGATCTCAAGAATCAGTTAGAAGGTGTCAATACAAGTTTTAGATTAAATGAAGTTGAGGATGACTAGTTAAAGATAGAGCTAGATTCCTTGAAGGTTGAGCATGAGCAGATCATAGAAAAGATGAGCAAGTTTGAAAAAGAGTGTGAGAAGTCATAAAAATACAATAGTAACAAAATGAAAACACCAATTATACAACCTAATGAAATAATGGCTATGATATCATGGGACCATGGTAAAAGGAGTGATCAGTCAAGAGGTAAGTACGTAAATGTTGTTTGCTAAAATTGTCATAATATGTGACACATTGTAAGATTTTGTTCTAATAGAGTTAGCAAGCCATAAATATTCAAAAAAATATAATTATATGAATCTCCTATAGTACATGAGAATGGTTAGAAATGGGTATGGAAGGTAAATCAAGTTAGGACTAATCATATTAAGGCCAAGAATCAAGATGGACTATTTGATAAGGAGGAATAAAAGACTAAAGAGGATTTTATGCTAGCTCAAAATAAATTTCACATTCAAGATGAAGGCATGAAATGGTACATATATAGTTTTTTATCAAGCCACATGATAAGATACAAAAATAAGTTCATCTCATTGAACAAGAATGCTATAGGAAAAATGAGGTTTAGAGACAACACAACTACAAATCTAGTTGGCAAGGGTATCTTGAGTTTGGACAATGGGAAGACCAAGACACAAAATGTGTTTTATATGGAAGGTTTGAAACATAACATAATTAGAGTAAGTCAAATTTGCAATCAAGGACACATACGAATCTTTCATGATAGAGGATGTGAGATAAGAAGAACCAAATCAGGAAGGTTAATTACCAATGTTAAGAGGATTGAGAACAATCTATATGTCTTGAATGAGATCAAGAAGGAAAGATAATTTATGATCAATATGGATGAAATTTGGATATGGAACAAAAGGTTAGGTCACCTAAAATTTGACAATCTATTCAAGATAAGCACTAGAAACTTTCTGAATAAAATGCCTAAGATCACCAAACCTACAAACATACTTTGTAAGGCATGTCAACATGAAAATTAGACTAGAAGAAGTTTCAAGTCCAAGAATTAATAAAATACAAGTCCATTAGAGTTAATACACACTATTCTCTATGGTATTACAATAATTCAAAGCATTCAAGGAGATAACTACTTCATGTTACTAATAAATGACTACACAAGAATACATTGGGTAGCATTCTTGAAAGAAAAATTAGAAGCTCTTGACAAAATCAAGACATTCAAGTCTCTTGTTGAGAATTCAAAGAATGGGAAGATAAAGTGCCTAAGATCTGATAGAGGAGGAGAGTTTTGGTTTAATGAGTTTGATGACTTCTCTGAGGTTCAGGAATAAGGAGATAGTTCTCAGTAGCTAGGACACCTAGATAGAATGGGGTCATAGAAAGAAATAATAGGATAGTTTAATAGATGTCTAAAACTATTCTAAATGAGTCTATATTATTTGATGGATATTAGAGAGATGTAGTAAGCACTACATTATACATTTTGAATAGAGGATAGATAAGGACTAATGGTAACAAGACTTCCTATGAACTATGGAAAGACATACCTACTAATGTGGAACACTTTAGAGTTTTTGGGAGCAAATATTTAATCAAAAGAGATGATTAAGACTTAGGAAAGTTTGATTATAGATATAATTAAGGTATATTATTAGGATAATCATCAATTAGATCAGCCTATAGATGTTATAACAAGAGGTTACAAAATATAGTGGAAAGTACCAATGTGATGATTAGTGAAACAAGGGAATAACACTCATAGTCAAAGGATACTTTAGAAAATATATACTTCAATAATGTAGAGGAAACTATAGAGGTTGATGAAGAATAAGTTGAGGAGAGATAGGACTAAAAAATCACCTCAAGATAGATTCAAATAGATCATCTTGAATCTCAAATCATTGGCAATAAAAATGTAGGTATGCAAACAAGTAGAAGATTAGTAATTAATCTAAATCAAAATAATGTTGCTCTATTATCTAAGATTAAACCTAAGAATCTTATAGAAGTAAGGAATGATAAAATTTTAATTGGTTTTATGAATAAGGAGTTAGACTAAATAGAGAAGAATGAGACTTGGGAACTAGTTCCTAGACCTAAAGACAAAAATGTCATTAGCACAAAATGTGTGTTTATAAATAAGTTGAATGAAGATAGAGAAGTCACTAGGAACAAGGATAGATTCATATATAGGGGATATGCATAAGTTTAAGGGGAAGACTTTAAGGATACCTTTTTACTAGTAGTCAAATTGGAGGTGATCAGATTATTTCTAGCATATGCAAGATTTAAAGGGTTCAAGGCATACTAGATGGATGTCAAATATACCTTTTTGAGTGGGAGGTTTATATAGATCAACCTAAGGGGTTCTAATTACCAGGTGATAATGACTATGTTTTCAGATTAAAAAGGCTATTTATGGTCTAAATTAATCTCTTAGAGCTTGGTATGCTAGGTTAGACACGTATATATTAGATCAAGGATTAAAAAGAGGAGTTGAAAATAATAATCTATATATAAAGTCAGAAGATGACTATAAGTTGATAGTAGTTGTCTATGTGTGTGATGTAATATTTGATGGAAATAATGAGAACATGACCAAGGTATTTGTAGAGGTGATTAATAAAGAGTTTGAGATGTCCATGCTAGGAGAACTATCATTCTTTCCTGGGTTTCAAATCAATCAATATGAAAAAGGTATATTCATTTCACAAGCTAAGTACATAAGAGAGATTTTGAAGAAGTTTGATATGGAAGATTGAAAGGAAGTTAGTACACCTATGATCATAGGTGTAAGTTGACAAAGGAAGATGAGTCTCCAAAGGTCAATTAAACATCATATAGTTTAATGATTAGAAGTTTGCTGTACACCACTGCATCTAGACTTGACATAATACAAGTAGTAGGTCTTGTGGGAAGTTTTTAAGAAGAATCAAAATAAAATCATCTAAAAGTATTCAAAATGATACTCATGTATCTAAAAGGTACTATGGAGTATGGGTTGTGGTATCCAATGAGTAAGGAGTTCAATTTGATAGCCTATATAGATGTAGACTGGGAAAGAAGTCTAGATGATAAGAAGAATACTAGTGGTTGAGATTTATTTTTAGGTAGGTGCTTAGTTTAATGGATAAGCAAGAAGAAATGATTAGTAAAGTTATCCACTTGTGAGATTGAGTACATTTTAGCATATTCATATTGCACTCAGGTCCTATGGATGAGACTGACCCTAAAAAACTACAAGGTGGAGTATAATGGTCCTATTCCTATCTATTATGACAATATAAGTACTACAAGTGTCTCAAAGAATCCTATCATGCACTCCAGGAATAAACACATTCCCATTAGCTATCATTTTTTAAGAGTTAAGGTAAGTGAACAAAGTGTCAGACTTGAATTTGGGTCAATGCATAAATTTGGGGGGCAAAAAACATGATAGTTCCCCAACTTTGTAATTTTTTTTACAAAGGGCGTACACCCTTTTTATAAGGGCATACACCTTTTTTTTTAAATCAAGGCTCAAAATTTTGGCTAAGCCTTAAGACAGTACACCTTTTTTAAAGGACGTGTACCCTTTTCAAATAGCATATGCCCTTTTTAAATAATGTATGCCCTTTTTAAAGGGCATATGCACTTTATAAAGGGTGTACTCCCTTTTCAAATGGCTTATTCCCTTTACAAATGGTGTATGCCTTTTTTAATTCACAAAGAGCATATGCCATTTACCAAGGGCATACACCTTTTGAAATATAAATGGAACTTGCCCTTTGTAAAGGGAATACACCCTTTACCTTTTTTTTATTTTTCACACAGCTAAAAGTGAAAACCCATGACCAAGAGCTCTTTAAGGAGTTTTGTTTTGCCAAATTTTTAGATTGATGCATGCATTTTGAATTTTCATCTTGCCAATAGGATTCAGTATTAGATTACTTCAAATAAGGGAATTATTTTTGCATTTTAATATTTTTATTTCCATTTATATTTATTTATTGAACTAGGGTTTTGAATTTAAATTTGCATTGGATTTTTGACATTAACTAAAAAAAAATTATATTTTTTTAAAATTTCGTTACACAAGTTCAATGGATCCATTTCCTAAATAAAATGTTAGACAAAACCCTAGAGAGTTTGATTTTGCACAAGAAGAAATTGAATTGTATGAGAAATACAATTCCAAATGTCAAGAATTGTAGATAATTATCAATGCTTTTTATCACTCTTCAGTTGGTAGTGCACAAATTTTACTTGTTAATACATTAGGCTCTATTTTTAATGAAGTTGGAAATAGGACTTTATAATTGGATGCAATGTTGCATCGAAGAGAGGCTCTGAAACAATTTTATTTCAATAAATTATCATATGAAGATGTGAAGAAAAAAATAAAAAAAAAGAAGATTTGTGTGCTTTATTTATTAAACCTGGAACCAACCAACCTCCACCAACAAATTGTAGAAACATTTGTGTTCATTGGTGTGTTCATGAGGAGATTAAAAATAACTTTTGGGATAGGTGGTGGATGGTCTTTGATGAGCCTCCATGAAATAATAATGAGGTTACATTATTTTTTTGAGAAAATTGTATTGTGAGTTTATATTATAAGCAATTCTAAATTATTTTGACATGAAGGCATCCCAAGGTAGGGGAGGTGGGTCTTCATTTGATATATTTGGTGCTAGGCAGGACCAAAACCATTATAACCAACCTTTGATAAATATAAGAACAATATCACATACCATTATTTCTAAAAGTTTTCTTCGTAACATATAGATGGACACCCTTGAGGTGGTTACTAGTTTGACACAAGTTATGATTGATCATGGTATGCATAATTTCAATACTTCTACTCAACCTACAAATGGTGCTAGTGGTAGTGGTGGTGTTTGTGGTAGTGGTAGTGATGGTAGTGGTGGTATTGTTGTTGGTATAGGTGCTAGTGTCCTTCCTTCTACTCTGTTATAATTCTTGTGCATCATTGCACATCATGTAGGAGGAAGTGTATGAGACCTCATATTTAGGTGTGACATATATAGAGTATATTTATGGATATTAGCATGCCAGAGCATATGCCATTTATATATTTTTTATTAGCGCCAAAAACTATCATGCTATATAGTTGAATGCCAAAGATTAACATGTGAGAGCATATGCCACATGTAGATGCTTTAGCAACACATGACACTAACATTTTAGACACTATGCGAGATGTAGTAGCATTAATGACTACTATCAAGATACACCAATATTTTGTTGTAGAGGATACTTCATCATTTGCATTTGATACACATGTTTAATTTTAATTATAGTTTGTATTAGTTTGTAAAAGAATATTAAGTTTATTTTCTAGTACATGAGTTTACCTAATTGACTAATTTATTTTGACTGAACTTGTTATTTATTGTTTGTATCTAACTAATTGGTGCTATTATGGGTACCTCAATAGGCCTTAACTCTATTGTAGAGGCCACAATTGGCACAAGTGTACCTTACACACATGTTTTTAAAAATTTAAATTCCATATTTATTCATTTATATGTTTATTATCTTTTGAACAAAAAACTTTATATATTATAGTCATAGATTTTTAGCATGTTCATTGGATTCACATATTATTCATTTATTGGTTTTATAGATGATAAGCGATGCTATGGGCACTCATCATGGATGAGAAAAAGGTTTAGGTAATGTTGCTACTACATCAAAGAATCCACTATCTCCATAGTAGGTTATGACTCAAGGATAGAGACTGGTGAGAACACATAGTTTAATTATTTTTATCTTTAATCAATGATATTTTATGTCATATTTACATTATTGTATGCAAATCTAGATCTAAAAATATATGTATGCTCCATAATATTCCTTATCTCAGGTGTATATGCAATCTCTTATCCCTAGATAACCATTTAGATGGAATATGATGAGTGTAGAATAATTTTACAAAATTTTACATTCTTGAAAACTTTATCAAATTTTTAATATACAATTTTAATGTACTAATTTTTATATTTTATATGTTGTGCAAAGACAACAATTTTCATCAATTTTAAATGAAATAATGGATGACTCACATGTTGAGAGGAGAGTATCTCCTGGTATTGAGGCATCAAATGCCCCAGGCTTGACGTCTATGTTAACAAAGCATAATTTATTTAGAGGCAATGAAGAGAAAGAGAGCTAGTTGTTGTGCAATGGATCTAGTTGTAGGTACAATCTATTTTGTATGTTGATATGGCCCACATTGTATTCTTAAATGATTCATTTTGTTTATGTACATAGTTATAGGCACAATCTATTTCGTATGCCAATATGGCATATTTTGTCTATGTACATGTTATGGTCTACATTTTTATTGATATATGTTTTATTATTTATGTTAAATTATGACATAGAATTTTAAATGTATCACATATATACTATTAGACAATAAGATTATTTTACCTATGCGTATTTTATATTTTTTATCATTTAATGTTTCCACATATTACTGATTAATGATTGAATTATTACTTCATATGGGGTTAAAAAATTCACATTATTCTCTAAGTTAGATGCTTTGAATCATTATGTATATGTTACATTTACATGTGATATTTTATATTTACTTGTTTCATTTAAATTTAATTACATATCAATTTGCAATTTTGATGTTTAAGTGGACTTAGGATCAATCTCATGGACATGTAAATATTATAAATTATACTTGATCATAAATGTTAGGACATTTAGTGATGCACTTGTGTATGTTCTCAGCTCCTACTTATCCATACAATAAATAAAGATAATTATATGTGTCCATACAATCACTATGGCCTACTTATACACGGGTAAATATCGACATTGATATCCCTCTCTAGACTATCCACAAAATTACAATCTTGGCAAGGCAAGAATATAGACATAAATGAAGAGACTTAAGTAGCTTATATATTACTTGAATAGTATATAAAACTTGAGGTTATATTTTTATGGTCCTTAAATACATATTCAATCTTTATCTCAATATGGAAAACCAATCCATCTATTGGTTTTGTCTATTTGAACTCAAAAGACTCAAAACTCTCTACAACCTAATTAAGCCTAAATGCCTCAATAGGATAAAAAATAAAAATATTTTAAAATAGGGTTATATATCAATATAAAATACTTTATCACAATATTGTGTATGTAATATAACTTTTGTAACACCTTATAATTTTTTATACAAATAATTTTATCGAAAACCTCTCATAGACTTACTAGTCTTAATGTTGCTCTAACATGCCAAAACTCATTCTATATTGAATTAGCACATGAAGACACCTTAGACATATGTATTTAGGTGTTTTATGAATTATAAATTCTCATATAAAAGTTTTGGATTTACACTTTTACTATATTACCCAAAAATTCATAAAATCATGTTTTGTCTATTAGGCCTAATTACCCTCTAGTAGGTCAAAACTCAAGATATAGTTTTCTCACAATAAATGATCCTTTTATGAGATCTATAAAAATGAATTAAGGGTGTTTCAACCTTAATTTGTATTTTATAGACACAATTTTGAAGTTTATAAACCAATCTCTCTCCTCATTGTCAAATAAATATAGAAAACAAGGTATCTCTTGCACATACGTGATTGGTTGGAGGAGCCCAATCAATGAACCATTTATGAAGATATATCCAAATGGGATTTTTTAGAATATAATAAACATTATTTGGTCTTGTTTGGGCCTCAAGAGTGAAATATTCAATTGGTCGGAGGCATCCTTAAAGAGAATTAACTCATCCTTGAGTGTGCAAAATGATCAAACTTCGATCACATGTTTCACGAGAACCATAAGAAATAGAGACAAACTATCATCTCATACACATGTATGAGTCCTATAAAAAATTTGAGGAGTATTTTATCTAAATCATGATGGATGAGATGCAGTAATGAGGTTTCTCTCATATCCAAATATTTTAGAATGGGGTAAAAGTTAATTAGTGGGCGCTGTAGAATATGACTCATCATCCCAATCGAAAAACCATCTATACAGACACATATAGATGGGTGTTTTCTATAAAAAACCATTTTCAAGTCTCACTCAAGCCCTAGGAGTGAAATTTTTAGTTGATCAGAGGCATCCTTTAAGATAATTCATTCATCCTTGATTGTACAAAATGAATGAACTTCAGTTGCACATTTCATGAGAACTATGAGGGATAGAAACAAACCATCAGCGGCCTAAACATGAAGGGAAAATTACTCTAAGAAATACTTAGAGGATTTTATCTAAATTGAGATGGATGAGATTTGGAAATGAGGTTTCTCTTGCTACCAAAACTCTTAGAATGAGGTAAAGGTTAGTTAGTGGGGGCTGTAGAATTTGAATCATCAACCCAATCGATGAACTATCTATGCTAACATGTCTAGATTAGTGTTTTTATGATAGAATGACATTTATCTAGTCTTATTCAAGCCCTAAGTGTGAAATTTGTAGTTTTTTAGAGGCATCCCTGAAGAGAATTCACTCATCCCTAAGTGTGCAAAATGAGCAAACTTTAGTTGCACATTACACAAGAACTGTCAGGGATAGAGATAAACTAACAAATCCTACATGTGTAGGGATGAGTACTCTAAGAAATCTTAGGAGTATGTTATCTAAATCAATATATATGAGATATGGTCATGAGTTTTCTATCATGGCCAAATCTCTTAGAATGGGTTAAAAGTTGGTCAATGGGGGCTATAGAATCTGATTCATCAACCTAATTCACAAACCATCTATGAAAACACATTTAGATAGGTGTGTTAAGGTTATAATGACTTTTTTATAGTCTCAATCTAGTCTTTAAAGTGAAATTTATAGTTGGTTGGAGGCATCCCTTAATATAATTCACTCATCCTCGAGTGTGCAAACTGAGTAAATTCAGTTACGCATTGCATGAGAACTATGAGGGATAGAGAAAAAAATTAGCTTATACATGTGAAAGGATGAGTTATCTAAGAAATTATAAGAGGATTTGATCTAACTCAAGATAGTCAAGATAAAGTAATGAGGTTTCTCTCATGGACAAATCTCTCAAAATGGGGTAAAATTTGGTCAATAGTGGCCATAGAATCTGACTCATCATCTTAATCGATGAAATATCTACATAAACACATACAAATGGGAATTGTAAGGCTAAAACAACCTTTTTTTAGTCTTGATCGGGCCACAAGAGTAAAATTTATAGTTAGTCAAAGGCATACCTTAAGAGAATTCACTCATCCCTGAGTGTTTAAAAGGAGTGAACTTCAGTCATGCATTGCATGAGAATTGTGAGGGATAAATACGTATCATTATCTCTTACACATATAGGGATGAGTCTGATAAGAAAAGATAGGAGTATTTTATTTAACATGATATGGATGAGATGTGACAATGAGGTTTCTCTCATAGCCAAATCTCTTAGAATAAGGTAAAACTTGATTAATGGGGGCTATAGAATCTAACTTGTCAGCCCAATTGATGAACCATCTATGTAAACACATATGGATGGGAAATTTGAGGCTAGCATAACCTTTATCTAGTCTTGATTGGGCCCTAAAATCAAAATTTCTAGTTGGTTAGAGGCATTCCTTAAGAGAAATCACTCATCCTTGAGTGTGCAAAATGAGCAAACTTTAGTCACACATTGTGTGAGAACCATGAGAGGTAGAGATGAAACATCAGATCCTACATATACAAAGATGAGTCCTATAATAAAGTGTATGAGTATTTTATCCAATTCAAAATGAATGAGACATGGCAATGAGGTTTCTCTCATGTCTATATCTCTCAGAATGGGGTAAAAATTGGTCAATGGGGGTAGTAAAATCTGACTCATCATCCCAATCAATGAATCATCTATACAAACACATCCAGATGTATATTTTAAGGATAAAATGACCTTTTTCTAGTCTTAATTAGACCTCAATAGTGAAATTTGTAGTTGGTTAGAGGCATCCCTTAAGATAATTAACTCATCACTGACTGTGCAAAATGAGTGAACTTTGATCGCATGTTGCATGAGAACTATGAGGGATAGAAACAAACCAGTAACTCATACATGTGTAGGGATGATTCCTCTAAGAAAACACAAGAGGATTTTTATCTAACTCAATATGGACAAGATGCAGTAATGAAGTATATCTCATGACTAAATCTCTTAGAATAGGGTAAAAGTTGGTCAGTGGGGGCCATAGAATCTAATTCATCAACCCAATCAATGAACGCTTTACATAAACAAATTTGGATGGAAATTTTAAAGTTGGAATGACCTTCATCTAATCTTAGTTGGGCCTTGGGAGTGAAAGTTGTAGTTGGTCAGAGGAATTCCTTAAAACAATTCACTTGTTCCCAAGTGTGCAAAATAAACAAACTTTAATCACCTACTGCGTGAGAACCATAATGGATAGAGATAAATCCTCAGCTCCTACATATGTAAGCATGAGTCCTCTAAAAATTCCTAAGATGATTTTATCTAACTTAAGATGGATGAGATGTGGTAATGAGGTTTATCTCATGGCCAAATCTCTCAGATCAAGGTAAACATTGGTCAATGGGGGTCGTAGAATCTGACTCATCAGCCCAATCGATGAACTATCTATGTAAACAAAACTACATGGGAATTTTAAATATATAATAACCTTTGTAAATTCTTGATCAGGCTCTAAAATTTAAAATTATAGTTGGTTAGAGGCATCCCTTAAGAGAATTCACTCATTCCTAAGTGTACAAAATGAGCAAACTTCAATCACACGTTACATGATAACCATGAGGGATAGAGATAAATCTTAAACTCTTACATGTGTATGGATAGGTCCCCTAATAAATATCAAGAGGATTTTATCTAACTCAAGATAGATGAGATGTGGAAATGAGGTTTCTCTCATGGCCCAATCTCTCAAAACGGGGTAAAAGTTGGTCAATGGGGGTCATAGAATCTAACTCATCAACCCAATCGATGAACCATCTATGCAGACACATTTAGATAGGTGTTTTTAAGACATAACAACCTTTTTATGATCTTGGTTGGGCCTTGGGAGTGAAATTTGTAGTTAATCAGAGGCATCCTTTAAGAGAATTCACTCATCCTTGAGTGTACAAAATGAGTGAACTTAGGTCATGCATTACACATAAATTTTGAGGGATAGATATACATTGTTAGCTCCTACACATGCAGTGATAAGTATTTTAAGAAATACTAGGAAGATTTTATCTAACTTGAGATGGATGAGATGTGGTAATGTGGTTTCTCCCGTGGTAAAATCTTTTAGAATGGGGTAAAAGTTGGTTATTAGAGGCTGTAGAATCTAACTCATTATCCCAATTAACAAATCATCTATGTGGACATGTCCAAATGGTGATTTTAGGTTATAATGACCTTTTTCCAGTCTTGATTGGGCCTCAAGAGTGGAATTTTTAGTTGGTCAGAGGCATCCCTTAAGAGAATTAACTCATCCTTGAATGTGTAAAAAGAGCAAACTTTCATCACATATTTCATGAGAAGTGTGAGGGCTAGATACAAATTGTTAGCTCTTACATATGCATGGATGTGTCATCTACAAAATCTTTGGAGGATTTTGAGGATTTTATCTAACTCATGATGGATGAGATGCAATAATGAGGTTTATCTCATTACTAAATATCTTAGAAAAAGATAAAAGTTGGTTAGTGGTAGCCATGGAATCTGACTCATCAACCCAATTAATGAACCATTTATGCAAACACATTGGGATAGTAATTTTTAGGATAAAACTACCTTTGTCAGGTCTTGGTCAACCCTTAGGAGTGAAGGTTGTAGTTGATCAGAGGCATCCCTTAAGATAATTCACTCATCCCTAAATTTGAAAAATGAGCAAACTTATATCGTGCATTACACTTGAATTGTGAGGACTAGAGATGAACTATCAGATCCTACGCATGTAGGGATGAATCCTATAATAAATCTTAGGATCATTTTATCTCTCATGATAGATGAGACATGGCAATAAGGTTTCTCTCATAACCAAATCTCTCAGAATAGGGTAAAAGTTGGTCAATAAGGGATGTAGAATCTAACTCATTAGTCTAATCAATGAACTGTCTATATGGACACATCGAGATAGAAATTTTTAGGTTAGAATGACCTTTGTCCAGTCTTAATCAACCCCTAGGAGTGAAACTTTTAGTTGATCGAAGGCATCCCTTAAAATAATTTAGTCTTATTTGAATGTACAAAATGAGTGAACTTCCATCATGTATTGCATGATAATAATGATGAATACAGATGAACCATTAAATCCTAAATGTGAAGGGATAAATCCTATAAGAAATTATAAGAGTAATTTATCTAACTCATTATGGACTAGATGTGGCAATGAGGTTTCTCTCACAGGCAAATATCTTAGAATGGGGTAAAAATTGGTCAGCAGAGGCTGTAAAATCTGACTCATCAATCCAATCAATGAATCATTATTTTATTCTTTTTGGGAATTAGGTGTTTAATTCCTAAACAAGTAAAGTTTTGAATAAATTTGAATCAGTAAATAAATGTGTCTTAATTAGCCTAATAATTTGTGTAAATAGATAGGTATTTTACCTTTTCTAAAAATATTAATAAGTGTAAAGAAATCAAACTGAGCTTATTCTAGGCTAAAACGAATGATGTAGGGTCTAGAAATGGTTGTGTAGGGATGATAGACTATTTTAAATAGGACCTAGAACTCTATTTTTGGATTGAACAAGAGTGTCAAACTCAAGACACCTTTCTACTTGGTGTTGTAGTCTACTTTGGAGCAATATTATCCACTTTCAATGTTATTGTCCACTTTTGATGCTATTATCTTGGTGGTCTAGCTTTTTTAGGTTTTATTCGATAGGCCTATGACATGTTGGTAGTGAAATATCAAAGCTTAGGTCTATACAGAGCTTTTTGTGTGTTTTTTCAATCTTTAAAACCCTTAGGATATTTTGGTACTTGAATTTGAGTATCAAAATTAGGAAAGAGAGAAGGTATTAGTGTGTAAAGGATACACTAGATGCACTTCACACCCTGTGTATGGGTACACTACCTACATATCAATACTCTGAAGAGGGATCAAGCTAATTTAGTTCTCATATTAAAGTGTTTGGTATAATTATGTGTGATGTATATAATTATATGTGAAACTAGATGTATTTTAGATGACTAGGGACTAGTATGAGTGCTTCAATAGGCTTGAATTAGTCTTGGAAGGCTATATGCAGAGAATAGGGTAGAGTGCTTAAGTATACTTTCTTGCATTCTTGATTCTTTCTTGTGAATGAGTGCTAATCATTCTAAATAGATATTGAATGGCCTTGTATAGGGAAACTAATGATCATGGGTTAGATGAGCTTGTATTAAGTTGATAGGGGAAAGATAAGGAATTGGGAAAATGTCACTATTTGAGGCTAAAGTGAACTTAGACAATAGCACTAGAAACATAACACCCTTGAATTCTGGTGCTCTTATCTAAATTGGTTGACATTATCCTAGGAGGATGAGACTTGGTAGGAAGGATATGGGTCTAAGAGGGTTACCTATGTCTCAAAATCTATGTTTGAGAAGCTATAGGTGACTGGGAATCAGTGAAAGTCTAGTTGAGAAGGGTTGAGTGAGAAACAAAGAGGACATATAGGTTGGGTGTTATTATCCATGTATAATTCATCTAATTTCACATTTTATATGATTACATTCCCCCCCTTTATTCTATTAATGTAGAAAAGTGAATAAATAGGATAAAGGAAAAATATAAAGCATACCTAAGCTTACCTATAAAGGAAAAATTTATGAAACTGTGTAATGTTGGATGTACATAGAGAGAGCACATTGTGATGTGTGAATCTACAAATAAAAACATGAAGTAGATTAGTTATTACTAGATAATCTATATATAAAATAAGAATGTACAAAATTTGAGTCAAAAAAGAGAGAGGAACAAATACACCTCATAGGGCATGCGAACCAATACAAAACTTGTTATGATGCTAGATTATATTGAGTATGTGTTGAACCAAGAGTAATATCATGAATAGAATGGAGTGCTCAATTCCACAAAATATGGCTCAAAAATTCAAAGGGTATCCCTTTGGACCCATCATTGCCAATTAAGTGAAGTTAATGAATCATGCATGTGTTAATTGATGTATGTATTGTATGTCTAATCCCTCTGGATAGGTGGCTCAATAATGCAAAGGCTATCCCTTTGGCTCCATTATTTCCCTATGAAGTGATACCAGTATAGAATAGATGTCATATGAGATGGCTCATGGATCCCATGAATGTGCTGGAAATCTAACTCTATGGCGATAGTTGAATGTGTGCTAGAAACTAGGCCACTTTTAGCCATTTTGAAAGATGGAGATTAGTCTTGTATGAAAGCCACTCCAAAATTGATGTACTAGTCATATATGAAAGCCAACTCAAAAACTCAGGTACTCAAAAAGTTAAACTTGTATGAAAGTTTAACTTGAATGTGATTCCAACCACCTACAAATGGATTAAGATATGTAACTGTAGAGAATGCCTGTAATAAACTAAATTTGGAAACAAAAGAAGATCAATGTGTTACACACATTTCACCCAATCACTGATGTTTAGAACATGGATTCTGATCTAGAAGTTATGCCAACTACCTGATCTAAATTGAAAGTGAGAACCATCATTTTGCACATGAAAAAACTCCTATATCTGAGAAAAATTTGTTGAAACTACTAAATTTGAAGGATTTTGAAGTGTAAAAATTGTTCCTAAGCTCAACTTTTTGCATATTTATAGAAACATTAAGTGTTTTTCTTCTTGGATAGGAGCACCAAACTATGGACACCTCCTATTTTTGGTGATACTATCCATTTCTAACACTAATATCCATTTTTGGTGCTACTATCAATTTTTTGTGCTATTTTTCAATGTGAAAAATGACTGCTAATCTGCGACTATTCCTATTTTTCGACTCTGATTTGATTAGTTTGATGTCTAGATTCTATGTTGACTATTTTTAATGTTATTATTTCAATTGCT
Source organism: Torreya grandis (assembly GCA_037957365.1). Lineage (NCBI taxonomy): Eukaryota > Viridiplantae > Streptophyta > Pinopsida > Cupressales > Taxaceae > Torreya > Torreya grandis. The sequence goes on from JARHVA010003087.1 coordinate 1,710,868, forward strand.
AGGATGTTTTATCTCTTGGACAAATCCCCTATTTGGTGCCCCCTCTTCTGAGGGTAGGAATGATGTACCTGTAATGATTGCCCTTAGAAGAAAAGAGTCCTACAAGTGTGTTAATATGAAAAAATATATGATATAACATTTCATATTTTTAAAAATGTGTTTTAAAATATAGAAATATTTGTTCCAAGATATTGTTAGATCAATAGGGGTATGCCTAGATAGATATAACAATGTGAAAGCATGCACAACATACTAAACTAGAACTAAAAATGTTAATGGTTAGTTGGAGGGAGTGAGCATGATGTACACCATGGCATTAAAGAAAGCAAATAAAATGCATGATATGGATCATGGCATTGCACACATTTGAAAAAAAAACAAGTAAATAACCAATAAGAAAGAAGCATACTAGATGGGCTAAAGGCCCATGCAAATAAGGGACATGGGTGCATGTCACTCAAACTAGAAACAAGCATGGAAGGCATGTTAAAATGCCTCATACACATACAAGTGAAATAATCAAAGTTGGCACACAGACCATAGGCATATAGAATAGTACAAAAAAAAGACATTGGAGAATGTCTTAAGGCACACACATGAAAAAGAAGCAAAGGAAATTGGAAAATGTCGTAAGGCATAGGCAAAAGTCAAAAAGGAACTAGAAAATGCAGTCACACAAGCTATGCTAAGCAAGCAGAGAAAGCATGTAATAGTTAAAAAAATACAAGAACATCTAACTAATCAAAGAAAATGTGAAAGTATGCAAAACATGTGTAGTATAAGACTAGGTATATGCTAAGAAATACATAAGTGCTAGATACTAGTGAGATGTTGATATAGTATTCTATATAAGCTATAAAGTAATATACATCAGCATGATAACTTAGAGTGTGTGGTGTAAGAATGAAATAACTTGGATGGTGTAGTCATGTAGAAGATACCCTCATTGGGTGTGTATATCGATCTATGTATCTAATATAGAAGTAGGAGTACCCCCTCTATGGGTAGAACAAAGCAATCAAATAGCTAGATGTCAGTACACACACTCAAATAAGATCAAGTGAAGCATGGTATTGTAGAAAATCAACATATAATAACATGAAACAAAAAATGTAAGTCCTAGCATGATAGTAGTGATGTAAAGCATGGATTATGCATACAATCAAAATATTTTTGGCATTTTTGAAAAAAATTAAATGTTTTTGTATTTGAAAAAAAATATTTGAACCATGTACAGGTAGTGTAAAAGACATTATGTATGATAAATATGTAGAAAGAACCTACTATACATGGAATTTTCATAGATGCATAGTGTTCATTGTGTTTTTGAGTTTCTTTCCATTGAGTGAGGATAGATGATATACTTTAAGGATAAGAATTTTATTAATGATGTAGGGACCAAGCCAATTTAGTTTGAATTTTCCTTTAGTTTCTCATTTGGCATTGACATTGCGAAGGTTTTCTTTTAGAAAAGGATCATTAACTTTAAATCCTCTGATGTGAGTGTGCTTATTGTAGGTTTGTTGAAAACACTGTTAGTATATTTTGAGGTTTTTTATAGCTTTAATATTGTTTGAGCCGGTGTAAATGTGTTTCTCGATACTAAAGATTATTGAGAATACCTTTGAGGGAGACATGAAGGGATGGAATTTCTAATTCTAATGGTAGAACTACCTCTATACCATAGATGAGTGAATAGGGAGTAGCCCCTATGGGCATATAGATACTTGTGCGATAGGCCCATATTGTAAAAACTAATTGATTGTGTTAATCATCACCAGACTTGGTTACTATTTACTCAGGATACTGTTAATCATTCTTTTACTGGCTTCTGGTTGACCATTTTATTGTGGATAGTATGGAGTGGAGAATGTGTGTTTGATTTTGTATTTGGTATAATTTTTTTTGACAATTTTTCTTTTCAATCATGTTCCATAATCTGAAATTATAGCAGAAGGTAGGTCAAAGTGTGAAATAATATGGGTCATCATAAAACTACAAATGTTTTCGCATGTGGTAAATTGAAGTGAAACTACTTCCACCCATTTAGTAAAGTATTATATGGTAGTGATTATGAATTTATGTCCATTGGTAGACTCAAGGTTGATTTTTCTAATGAGATCAAATCCCCATAGCATGAATGGCCATGGAGAGATAATAGGTTATAATTATTTTGATGGTGTATGTTTCATATTACTATGTCATTGACATTTATTACATATATTTTCTTATTATAAACACTCATCTTCTATGGTAGGCTAGTAGTACCCCTATTAGAGAAGTTTGTGTGACATGGATTTTCTACTAAAGTGACCACCACATTCACTATCATGTATTTAAGTTAGAATAATTTTGGCTTATGTCAAGGTTAAGCACCATAGTAAGTGTCCCTCAAAAGATCATTTGAAAATTTACTCACTAATGATTACATAATAGAGTGCTTGATTTTATAACTTACGTTTGTCAGTTATGAAGAAAGTGTCTAGTGTAATAGATTTATTGAGAAAGTTAGAAATGTTATTAAACCATTCTAGGGTTGCAGAGCTTTGTGTGATAGCTAAAATAGAGAGAGTGATCAAATATGCATTAGATATTGATGGTGATTATAATAATTTAATTGTAAATATTGCATGATCATCATTGATATCAATGGGAATTAGAGATGCCATACTAGGCATTGCATTTTCATGTCTGTTGTCTTTTTAGGGAATTCTCTCAATAGAAAAATAATTGAATTACAAGAATAGAAACTATACCATATTGTGGTATGGAATAAGGTGTTATTCCTTTGTTTGATAAACATCATTGACTTGATTAACCATTAGTTGGGAATCCCTGAATATTTGAATAGATTTGATTTTTAGGGATTATGCAACAAATAGTCCTAAGATGAGTGTTTCATATTCCCCCGTGTTTTTGGTGCATGAAAAACTTAATTGATATGTTATAGGAACTATATGGTCGGAGAGATTGATAAAGACAATGTTTGCCCATGCATAAAATGTGCATTGAGAGCCATCAAAGAACATTGTCTAGGTATCTAAATGAGTAGAATATGTAGTGAAATCATCTCTAAATGTGTCACTTAAAGGGTTGATATATAATAGTGGGGATGCTACCAAATGTTCTACAATGGTTTGGCCCTTAATAAATTTTTGGAGGACTATTTTTAAGTCAAATTTTGTCAATAACATAACCCATTTTACGATGCAACCAGAAAGATGTGGTTTTTATGGTAAGAAATTTAAAGGGCCTGCCTTTATGATTACACGAGTTTCATTATTAACCATGTAATGTTAGAGTTTTTATGTGGTGAAAACTAATTCTAGACATAATTTTTCTATTGGGGAATAATTTTTTTCATAATCGACCAATGTCCAACTAATGTAATAAACTATGTGTTTGATATTTTGATCATCACATTGTGCTAAGAGTGTTCTTAATGCATGATCAATTTTAGAGATATAAAGGAGGAAAGGCTCATCTGGGATAGGTGGGATTAAAATAGGTGGACTAAGGAGATAGTGCTTGATTGTTTCGAAGTTATTTTTATAGGCTTGGTCCCAAATAAACTTTGTATCTTTCTTTAGTAATTGTGTAAAGGACTATGTTTTATTAGTAAGTTGAGCTAATAAATGATGAATTACTTAGATATTACCTTAGAGGGATCAAAGTTGTTTTATATTGGTAGGAGGTGGCATATCAATAATAGCTTTAACTTTCTTAGGATCAACTTCTATGCCATGCTGAGATATAATGAAACCTAAGAGTTTTCCTGATGTAACTTTGAATACACATTTATTTGTGTTTAATCATACATTATATTATTTGAGTTATGTAAAAATATTTTGTAGATCAATAGCATGATGTTGTTATTTTTGGATTTAGCTAGTATATCATCAATGTAATCCTCGACAGTGTGGTCAAATAAGTTATGAAAGATGTGCATCACAATACGCTGATATGTGGGCCCAATATTGTTTAATCTAGAATGCATAATAATGTAACAAAATGTGCCCCATGGTGTTGTGAAAGATGTTTTTCTTTAATCTTCTTTAGTAATTTTAATTTGATTATAATCAATGAAACCATTAATAAATGATAGCATTTCATATCTGGTTGTGGAGTCTATGCTCATGCCAATATTGGGTAAAGAGAAATCATCTTTTGAGAAAATTTCCCCTAAGCTTTGACAATGGTAACAATATTGGAAATCCATTCAAGATGTGTTATTGGGTAAATGAAACCACCATCTAAGAGGTGTTGGATTTCATCTTTGACTAAAAGAGCCACCTTAGGATGCATTTTACAAAAAAATTATTTAACTGGTTTAACATCAAGATATAAAGGGATCTGATGGACTATTATAGATGTATCAATTCTTGGCATATTGGAAGATGACCAAGTGAAGAGTTTCAATAATTTTGTTAAGGCTTGATGAATATCAATATCTTCTTCCTTTTTTAGAGCAATGACTAATAAGACAATGCAAGGATCCTTGTTGGTCCCAAAATTTAAATTTATTACTTCTTCGTTAAGTAATGTGGAACAATAAAGTGTGTATGGAGTTGTAGGGATAGTATCATCTGAGTCAACTTGTATATTAGGGGAGGAGTTGATATTTTATCCAAAGTATGCATGGGTTTTTATATGGTTTAGATATTTTTTTTGGTGGTAACAAGATGGGAGATATTCATATGCGCCAAGAAACTGTAGGATGGATTCATCATTAGAGAATTCATCTAATGAAAACATATTGGTTGAAGTTATGTTGTTAATAAGATCAGGGTAGATTAATGATAGTGTATAAGTATGATTAACTATATTATTAGTGCGTGCATCTAGTGGATAGAATTTTATGTGTTACAAAAGGGTGGGAGAGGATTTGTTGTGGTTAAGGTGGAATTGGTATCCTAGCCCTTGTAATTTATATTGTGTGGATGCCTTGATTGTATTGACTAGTACTTATTTATGTTTTCCAAGTCCTTTACCTTGATATCCCATCTTATTTAGATAATTGAGTGCAAATGGTGAAGTAAAATGGTTCCTTGGTGTAGGTGTTATGAAAGAATTTGAAATTGTCTAATTTTGTGTATGTTTTGAGGGTGCATTAGGAGTAATTGATTGTGTAGGTATACTACCTAGATTAATGTGCAGAATATAATTCTGTGGAGATTTAACTACTTGACAATATTTAAAAGGTTTGTGGTCTATTGGGCACATGTATATGTAATATTTGTGACTAAATTTTAGACAAGCGTGGAGTGTGGAAGGAAGTTCATACATATAATGAATCTAGGGCTGACCACATAATCAGTTATAATTAAGGTCATTTGGCATGACTTCATAGGTGGTTGGTAATGTCTTGGGCCCTAGGGTAAGATTAAGTGTTAATAAACCCATCACGTTTCGTGGGATGTTGCCAAAACCTCTAATGTTCATATCAAAATGGTCTAGATCATGAGGTTATATGTTAAGACACTTAAGAAATGAGATGTTGCAAATGTTAAGGCTTGAACCATTATCTGTCAGAACTCTTTTGACCTTGACATCATTAATTTTTAATTGAATATATAAAGGTAGATGTTGTTTAATGATGTGTTTCAGGGGTAAATCCTCGTTTTCAAAAAAGACTTGTTCTTTAGTACATTGTATTGTGTTGAGGATGTATGCAACATAGGATAGTTTAGTGAAAATAAGTATTCTAGTATTATGAAGAGCTGCATATAATACATCCTTGTAAACATCTAATCGTTGGAGGAGTTAAAGAACAAAAACTATGTTTGAAGGGGAACTAGCCTAAGTAGTAAATCTATGGCCCTGGATAATATCAACCTGCCTATCTCCATAAACTTGGATGATAACATAGAACACATGATCTACTATAGGCATAAAGCTAGTAGTAGATGCGGGATAAGATCTAGATGCACCAAGTTTGAAGGAGGGAGAGATGGATATTATTGCTAGTGTTTGCTGTCATCTAGTAATGATAGGAAGATACTAAAAAATAACCAGTGAGTTATATGTATTGAGGAAAAAAACATGAATGTGAATTGAAATGCATGTAATTTGGGTGATTATGTCTACAAATATATACTTATAAAGAGTATGGCATATACAAGATAACAAGTAATATGTAGACAATCTTACATTGTACATGAATATATAGAAATTTTTGATATGCAACATAACATTTTTCATTTGTTGAGCATAATGAGTCTAGAAATGTTTCCATATGACAAATAGAGAGTAAAAGATAGTGAGCATGATTTTATGTCTAACTGTATATAGAGATTTGAGTTGTAACATGATATTGCTTACATGTTGAACATAAGAAACTTGAAGATTATTCCATAGTAGAGATATAGAATATGCAAAAGGCATGTGGAAATCTTGTATAATTTTAGCAATGAATATTGTAATATCATCCCTTAGTATGAACATTAGGCATGAAATAAATATAATGAAACTTTGTACTAACATATGATAGACTTCATCATTCATGTACATGATAGGGCCCATTATGGTTTCTTTATTATTTGAAAGAAATGTAGGAAGAATATGTAAATAGTTGAGCATATTTTTTTTATGAATGTAAGGTGATACCACAAATAGAAAAGAAGGAGATAGTACATGCAACTAAGGACTTTTTTGAAATGTTATTTATAACATACTATAGACTTTTCAATTTAAAATTGATTTTTTGAGTTTAATATGCAACTAAATTTTCAAAAAATTATGCGAAAAGTATTGAAGAATAATTGAGAATGTATTTGATGCAACTAGGGTTTTGAATAAAATTTCCAAAATTAGTGCAGTAATCTAAAAATTTTATTGAAAATTTGTAGTTTTAATTTCAAAAGATTGAGGAAAAATCTAAAAATATTTCTAAAATTAGCAGTATATTTTTCCCAGTGTTTTGAATGTGTTTGTATGCAAATAGCATCTATTATGTGAAAACTAGGGTTTGGGTTAATTTATTGAAAATATTTCAATTAATTTGTAGTTTTCTAATTTTTAAATTCAATAAAATTCAAGAAAATATTGCAAAAAATAAAAAATAATTTACCTTAGGGTTTTTAGGATTTTTTGAGCAAAAATTCAAAATAAGTCAAGTTCACCAAATGTTTTATTCTTTTTGGGAATTAGGTCTGAGTAAATGTAAATCAGTAAATAAATGTCTTAATTAGCTTAATAATTTATGTAAATAGATAGGTATTTTAACTTTTCTAAAAATAGTAACTGTAAAGAAATCAAACTTAGCTTATTTTGGGATGAAACAGATGATGTAGGGTCTAGAAATGGCTGTGTAGGGATGATAGACTATCGTAAATAGGACCCAAAACTCTATTTTTGGATTGGACAAGAGAACCAAACCTAGGACACCCTACTACTTGGCACTATAGTCCACTTTTTGTCACTATTGTCCACTTTCGGCACTATTATTCACTTTTGGCATTATTGTCTTAGTGGTTTGGCTTTTCTAGGTTCTATTTAGTAGGCTTGTGACACCCCAGCAGTGAGATATCAAATCTTAGGTCTGTGTAGAGCTTGATATGTGTCTAATTAAATATTCAAAACTCTTAGAAGCTCTTAGTACTTGAACTTGAGTAGCAAACTTTGGAAAGAGAGAAGGGGTTAGTGTGTAAAGGATACATTGGACTTACTTCACACCTTATGTGTGGGCATGCTACCTCCATACCAATAATCTGAAGAGGGATCAAGCTAATTTAGTTTTCCCATTGATGTTCTTGGTGCAATTATGTGTGATGTATGCAACTAAATGTGAAACTATATGTAATTTGGATGACTAGGGACTAGTATGAGTACTTCAATAAGATTGAACTATTCTTGGAATATTGTATGTAGAGAATAGGGAATAGTGCTTGAGTGTACTTTTTTGTATTCTTTCTTATTACTTGTGAATGAGTGCCAACCCTTATAAATAGACATTTAATTGCCTTTTATATGGAAATTTATGATCATGGATTAGATGAGCTTATTTTAGGTCGACAAGGGAAAAGATAAGGAATCAGGAAAATCTGATCGTTTGAGGCTAAAGTGAACTTGGAAAACAACACCAAAAATAGGACTCCCCTAAATTTTGGTGCTCCTATCCAAATTAGGTGCTATTATAATAAGAGGATGAGACCTAGGGGGATGGATCTGGGTCTAAGAGGGACACCTAGGTCTCAAAAAGCTAAGTCTGAGAAGCTATAGGTGACTAGGAATTAGTGAAAGTCTAGCCGAGAAGGGTTGAGTTAGCAAGAAAGAGGACTTATAAGATGGGTGCAATTAGTTATGACTAAGTCATCCATTTTCACATTTTATATGATTATAACCATCTATGTAGACATGTTGAGATAGAAATTTTTAGGCTAGAAGGACCATTATATGATCTTGATCAAACCCTAGGAATGAAAGTTAAAGTTAATCGAAGGCATACCTTTAGAGAATTCACTCATCCCTAAATGTGCAAAATCAATAAACTTTTATCACACGTTACAAGAGAATCATGAGTCTTATAATTAAGCCATCATTTCATACATGTGCAAGGATGAGTCCTATAAGAAAGACTAGGAGGATTTTATCTAACACATGATAGACAAGACATGGAAATGAGGTTTCTCTTGTATCCAAATCTCTCAAAACATGTAAAAAGTTATTCACTAAAGGTCATATATTCTGACTCGTCAACCCAATCGATGAATAGTTTATGTAGATAAATTAGGATAATAATTTCGAGGATAGAATGACTATTTTATGATCTTGGTTGAGCCCTAGGAGTGAAAGTTATAGTTAATCAGAGGCATCCCTTAAGAGAATTCACTCATCCCCAAATGTGCAAAATGAGCAAACTTCCATTGCATATTGCAAGGGAAATATGAGGGATAAATATGAACCATCAGATCTTACACATGAAAATATGAGTCCTATAATAAATCTTAGGATGATTTTATATAACTCATAATGGATGAGACATGACAATGAGGTTTATCTTGTATAAAAATCTCTTAGAACATGTCAAAAGTTGGTCATTGAGGGTCATATATTATGACTCATCAATCTAATCAATAAAACATCTACACAAACACATTAAGATAGGAATTTTTAGGATATAAAGACCATTGTATATTCTTGATCGACCCTTAGGAGCAAAAGTTACAGTTAATCAGAGGCATCATTAAAAGAATTCACTCGCCCCCAAATGTGAAAAATGAGCAAACTTCTATCAAATGTTGTAGGAGAACTATGAGGCATAAAGATGAACTATCAAATACCACACATTCAAGGATGAGTCCTATAAGAAATACCAAGAGTATTTTATCTAACTCATGATGGATGAGATGAGGCAATGAGGTTTCTCTCGTAACCAAATTTCTTAGAACATGCCAAAATTTGGTCACCAAGGGTCATATATTCTGACTTGTCAACCCAATCAATGAACCATCTACATGAACACATCAAGATAGGTATTTTTAGTCTAGAATAACCGTTATATGATCATATTTGACCCTCAGCAGTAAAATTTTTAGTTGATCTTAAGAATCCCTTAAGAGAATTTAGCTGTCCCTGAATGTGCAAAATGAGTGAACTTCTATTACGCATTGCAAGAGACCCATGAGGGCTAGAGATGAACCATTAGCTCCCACACATGTAAGGATGATTCCTATAATAAATAAAAGGATAATTTTACCTAAATCATGATGGATGAGATATGGAAACAAGGTTTTTCTTGAAGGAAAATCTCTTAGAACATGCTAAAGGTGGGTCACTAAGGGTCATATATTTTGACTCGTCAAACTAATCAATAAACCATCTACACAAACACATCAAAATAGGCATTTTTAGGTTATAATGACTATTTTATGTTCTTGATTGACCCTTAGGATTTAAATTTTTAGTTGATCAGAGGTATCCCTTAAGATAATTTACTCATCCTTGAATAAATAAAATGAACAAATTTATATCATGCATTGCAGGAGAACCGTGAGGGATAGAAATGAATAGTTAGCTCCCACACATGCAAGGACAAAGAACTATAATAAAGATCAATAGTATTTTATTAAACTCATGATGGATGAGATGTGATAATGAGGTTTATATCATAGCTAAATATCTTAGAAGATACTAAAAGTGGGTCACCGAGGGTCCTATATTTTGACTCATCAACCCAATCGATGAACCATCTGTGTGGACATGTTGAGATAGTAATTTTTAGGCTACAACAAATATTATATGGTTTTGATTAACCCTCAAGAATGAAATTTATAGTTTATTAGAGGCATCCCTTAAGATAATTCATTCTTCCCTAAATGTGTAAAATAAATGAACTTCCATCATGCATTGTAGGAGACCTGTGAGGGATAAAGATAAACCATCAGCTCCCACACATGCAAAGACAAGTCCTCAAATAAATCCTAAGATGATTTTATCTAAATCATGAGGGGTGAAACATGGAAACAAGGTTTCTCTTGCAGCCAAATCTCTCAGAACATGCCAAAAGTTGGTCACCGAGGGTTGTATATTTTGACTCATCAAACCAATCAATGAATCATCTACATGAACATGTTAGGATAGGCATTTTTAGGCTACACCAACCATTATATGGTCTTGGTTGACTCCAAAGAGTGAAATTTGAAGTTGATCAGAGGTATCCCTTAAGAGAATTCATTGGTCCCTGAGTGTGAAAAATGAGTGAACTTCTTTCATGCCTTATAGGAGAATCTTGAGGGATAGAGACTAACTATCAGCTCCTACACATGCAAGGATGAGTCCTCTGAGAAATCTTAGATAAGACTATTTTCATGTTTTTTTGAAAGGATAACATAAAGAAGGTGAAAATGGATTTGCTTAAGGTAGATGATATTAATATTAATTAAATTGGCTTCTCTTCATTTCAAGAAGATAATATTCTATACTCATGACACCAACCACATGAAGGTGGAAGCTCATATGGTGCCACTAACCTAAATTTAAATTGTTAGTAAAAATTTAAATAGAAATAAACACATAATAATAAAATAGTTGAAAATTAAAATAAATTAAATCAAATAACTTTATTATATTAATTTAAAACACTAGATAAACTTACTAATCAATCTACTAAACCTTTAGGATCAGCTCTATTTACAAGTGTTTCAAGAATTGCTTCATGGTTAGAGTCACACACTTTCCATAAAGTTCTATTATGAGGTTTTTCATGATATTTGATCATGTGAATATTTTTAGCAATAACAAGGTTTGAATAATAAAACACCATCCTGTGTGTTTCAAAGTCCTCAAATAACATTTTTAATGATAATACCTATGAAGCTAGGTTATAGTAACCACCACAGATTCAGTGGGATGAATTAGCTCTTCTCCATCCATAATATTTGTGGTTAATTTTTTATTACCTCTACACAATGATACAAGTAGTAGTTGGTTCCCTCATCATTTTTCTTAAGTGTAATGACTAAAAAAGCATGCCCTCTATTTAAAGTATAATTAAATTATAAGCACATCTAGGAAAAAATAAAAATATCACTAATATCTAAGGTTGTATATTTAATTAAATAATAAATTATACCCAATTGTATAAGATCTGAGATGTGGTCAAAGTTAACTGATGATTCTATTTCATGATCTATCAATTATTGGAGTGAATGGCTACTCTCTACAGGTGATATGGGTCTACAATACCATTCCTCAACCTATTATTTTGACTCACATTCATATAAATTAAATTCCATACATGAGAAATAAAAACATGGCATATACCTATTATAAATAGTCTACGAACTTGAATTTGAGCTTTAAATGGAGTGAAAAACACTCGATCCAATTACTGTAATGTAATATTCATACATTTCCTTATGTTCTTCCTCTATTAAACAAAATAATCTTCATACATGAGAATTTTTATTTGAATCATGACAAATATTTTCATTACACCAAGTCACAATATTAGCTACATCAATCAAATTAGTACCATACTTATGATTTTCTTGATCTCTTTTAAGGGATCATTTTACACATGCACCATCACCATCATGTTCATTTTTTCCATTCCCAACCTCAAAGAAGATCCAAAAATGTTGAACACCATTCTTATTATGCATTTTGCTTAACCAGTAAAACATTTGAGTATTTTTAATCTACCCTACATAATTGTCTAACTAATGTAATGTGTATCAAACATGATTTATCTTGAATTCATATTCAAATAAAATATCTTAAAACAACCTTGGACAAGCTTTGAAGAATGTGATCTGTCATCACTCATATAAAAATGGCACTCAAAATATTTTTGTTGTCATCTGTGTTATGAGGTGCATGTCTGAATGTAATATGAATTAAAATTCCAACTTAAATTGAATTATAATATTGGGATTTAACCTCATTATATGGTTGTAGTGTGTAGTTCTTAGAAAAATCTAAAATTGAAATAATGGTGCCAACTAGGAATTTGTCCTTGTATGCTTTGAATTGATTATCTAACCATTTTGATTTGTGTGTGTGTCTTGAATATTGGTGGATAATATTTTATTTAAATTCAAATATGAAATCACATATATAAACTTTGGTCATAACTAATTCACATCTTGATTAATCTTTTCCATATTTTATCACATAATAGATTTATACTTCTTATAATCAACTAGTTGCTTTCCAAATTCATGTAAAAAACTCATCAAATTTGACAAACCACCACAATGGTTACATGTTCCATCTAAACATTGTTTGGAAAAAAAAATGTCCCTCAGGTCTTTGACAAAAAATACCTTGAATTAATTCTCTTGACGTTTTAGGTGGGGAAGACACCATACATTCTTAAAAAATCTCATCAGTATGTAAAGTACAATGTATATAATGAAAAACATTAAATTTCATAGAAATTTTAACATGTACCCTACAAAAACATGTGGTGCATGCTTGATTGATTTTAACATAGAAAGGCTTGCACATCTCAAATGACCTTTGGCTAATTATCAATCAGACATTAAATTTTTTAATAAACTTTTTATAAAATTATGTTTACATCATGTCTAGAAACTATGTTTCATGTGGCTCATGATTTTTTGAACCTTTTCTTCTTTTAAAAACATCTTTTACATTAGATGGGAACCTTGTGGTGTCATGCCAAAAAAATTCAATCAATTGTTTTATTCTTTCAACTAATACCTTATCTTTTCATGGGAGTCTACCATTAAATTCCCAACAATCCATGAGTGAAGGGTCATCAAACATTTTTCTTCTTTTTACAAAATTTATTAGATTTTTTCTATTTATATTCAAATATTTACTTGTTTCACTAATAATTAAAGCTTTAGATGTTGACTTACTCACTATAGATTCCTTTATTACTCATCTTGCCACATTACTATCTTTATTCTGACTTTTATTGCCTAATACCTTAAATGCATTAAATAGACTCTTTACTATTGTACTATTTTTTCCTTCCATGTTTAATTTTCTTAACCCCAAATTATGCATCATAGGGAACATTTTTCACATTTTCATTAATTAAAAAAATAGTTGATGTCATTTTGTAAGGATTTTATTTTTAAATCCATAGTTCCATACATGTTGAGCATGATGTTGAACTGTTATTTTTGACATTTTAACTTCCATAGGTTCTATTAAATTTTCATCTATTACATCCAAATAATTTGGTGTTCATCTTATTATCTTTAGATGTGTGGGTGTAGGACTTATATTTTGTATTAAAATGTGTGGTGTTAACACTTCAACCATAATATGGACATTAGACGTTTGATTATCTAAATTAGACCATATAAGTGAATTAAATTCCTCTTCATTAGGAGACACATGATTTAGGGTCATTATTTGATGTTGATTATCATCATACCCAAAAATTTCATTATTAATAGATGTTTCATTATATCATGTTTGTCTATATGTTTCAACATTCATTACAAATTCATTAATTACATGCTCTACATTTAGAATTTCATTTTTCAACAAAGATTGACTCGGTTCTCTTATCTCATTTGAAGACATATGTAAACTAAATTTTATATAATTGGGCATGTTATTTTCATTATAATTATTACTTGGTTTAGAAGAATAACCTTCACCTTGCATAGAGCCTTTATGGATGCTCTCCTATCTAGTTGTTTTTTCCTTTTATTTTCTCTTTTCTCTTTAATTTCCTCATTTGTTATCTCTTTGATTGGTCTTTTCAGATGACTTTCTAACCCCATTATTTATATTTTACAAAATAAGACATTGTAGATTTAAACTTGAAGAATTCATATTGATTCAAAACAAAATAAATGAACAATTCACCAAATTCCCATAGTTGCATCAGAAAAACTAGTTTGTAATTTGGAAAGAATAAAAAAAATGACTCATTTTCATGGAAAATGTAAAATGAATTCACAAAGGGTGTGTGTGATTTCAAAATCATGCACACCCTTTGGGATCTATATACAAATGACCAAAAACATTTATTATCCCAATAGTAGTTGTCCAAAGGGTGTACACCCTTTGCATAAAGCGTATGCCCTTTTCATATTTATAATTTTTTTCCTCCTTTCCCTCCAATTTTCCACAATTTTAGCCCTAGAGAGTCCCAAACCTAGACAAACTCTATCATGGACCAACCAAGAGAATTTATAAGGAATTTAACATTTTTTTTCCTTTTTATCTTCACATCTGATTATGTAGCTTTTATTATTTAAAAAAAAAAAACTTAAATGGATTTGTAGAGGGTAAACCTTAGTTTTCAAATATATAAATTGTTTTAATGTTATAATTATTATTTAATTTATACATAACATACCTTGTTATAGTTTATATACATATCATCATAAATTACCTTATAACTTTTTGAATATTAATCAAATGCTTATAAAACTTATATCTCAACAATCTACACATTGTCAACTATGTTTTAAGAAATGTTGATTTTCATGAAGTTAAGGTCAAAAAGTTGTGTTCATACACTTGCAGTTTAAATTTTTCAATTGTCTTGACTTGTAAAATTATTTAAAAATTATATATGTAATAAAGAATTAATAAAAAATATTCTCAATAATTTGACATTTCAACTATATGTATATGAAATTTCATACAAAAATTCAATCACTTACTTAAAAAAAGTGTGTTTGTACACATGCACTCTCCTTATCTTTTTATAGAAAATGACCAACTTGATTCCATAAATGTATCTATTTTACACACTTTTATCTTCTGGGTATTATAAAAAATTATATATTTAGAAACTACATTTAAAATTACGCAATTCATATTTTTTATGTCATTATCAAATTCATTTTTGAAGTGTGTCTAACATTCTCTCTAAGTTCAACTATTTTTATTTTTAGAAAAAAGAGTCGCTTTATACCCCCCATTTTATTCCCCATTATCCTACAACAACCCATATGTTTCTACACAAGATCAGATTATAGACATTTGAACTAAACCACTTCTAAAGGTAACATTTGAGCACCTAAGATAGGAATTGGGTGTAATTCCTACCCCTATCAATCATTGAATAATCCATGTACTTAGGGGGAGATAATCATGTGGCTAATTATCTCCATGAGTAGGTGAGTCTTTCTAAGAAGGTATGCATGGAGATAGGGGGAACATGTTTGTATTATGACTCATAAACTCATAGTACTATGTGCTGAACATTTGGGTTGTAAGGAGTGTGATCCAAAGAGTTGAAAACATCACTTGTCATTTATGTCAAAGGGGGGGGGAGTTTAGAATGAGGGAGAAGTTAGTTGTTGAGAGAAGTTTCTAAGAGTAGTTTCTATCAATGGCAAATGGGTATATTATTGAGTATTGTAATTGATGTCAATGGCACATGTTACATTAGGTTGATATTATTGAGAGAGTGTGCCTAGTTATAAGTGTGTTGATGTGACAAAGGGCATTGATGGAGTGTTGCCACTGAGGGATTTTGTCATTTTTGAAGACAATGAAAGAGATAATTTAAAAGAAAGTATTGCCTTATGGCTTCATGAAGGTATAGTTCTTTGAATATCATAATCCTAGTCATGGAATGAAAATACCTCTCAAGAATATATGAGCATGGTGGCTTTGTGATATGAATGCACATGGGCATGAGTTTTCAGAGGTGATATGAGTAAACATATGAAAAGAAAGAGAATGTCGCATAATGAGGGGTCCTGATCAGATTTAAAGGTATTTGAGCTCATGTAAGAGCTCTTTAGAGGTGAGGTATGTTGTTTCAAGTTTGTTCATATAATTTGAGTTCATAATTTGAAGGACGAGGCATGAAAAGTGGTTTTGAGGTCTCTTGATTGCTCAGAATAAAGGGTTATAAACTCAGGAAGGATTTTATTATGATCATTAGCTCATAAAACCTTTGCATGGGAACTTAAGATACTAATGTTATATGTGAAATGTTACTATCTCAAAATTATGGGTATGTTTTTTTGGATTGAGGGGTTGTGCTTTATGAATGATTGTTAAAAATGGAAATAGGCTTAAACCCTTGTAGAACCCTAATAAGGACTTGATGTTGAAGATGTTCATTTAAAAAGCCTATAATGAATTGGTATGATTAGTTAATATATTTGAGGTTTTATTCAACTCTCCCAGGTACCTCCATGTATGATTGAGTTATCAGGTGTGTGGGTAGACCCTTCAAGAAAGTGTTAGTTTCTTAGAGATTTCCTATAGTAGTTAGAGATGACCAAGCCAAAATATGCAAATAGATAGAGGATGAAATTTGAGACTCATGTTTCATGTCCATTAGGTTTTATCCCTTAAGTGTGTTAAATTGGTCATCTAAGTTAGTTACTCACTAATGGGTTTAATATTAGGAACAATGAAAAACCCAAACAATAGTGAGAAGATGATTAAGAATGTGTTGTCATCATAGAGTGATAAAAACAAGTGCATGGATATTTTTTTTGAGAATTTTATGTCCTATTATTGATTTTTATAAACCTTAAAAACTAGGTATAGTGGTGGAAATGAAGAAGCCAAAATGGATTGTTTGACTCAGTGAGATCTGTGTGTAGTGAAGTTGACAAATTGGTCTGTAAGACAAATAGTTTCCATTAGACCATATAATGTTTATATTTGAATATGGTCTAGATATGTCAAAGGTTCATATACATGAATAATAATTCATTTAAAATGTTTATACAGGTGTTAGAGGTCTGAGTCAACATGACTGATCTTTGAGGAAAAATGGTAGTTCTGAGTGAGCAAGTTACAAGAGGGTTTTTGAATCTTTTTGCCCTATGTGATGAATTCTAATGCATTGAGTGAGGTTTATGAGTTCTTGTAATGTTTTTTTATGTGATTTATTTTCATTATTTTGTGTCTAAATAATATTTTATCTTTATTTATTAAAGAGAGACCTTTTTATGTGTGTGAAGGCCTAATGTGAATAGTACTAATGATGTGCTTCAAGGGGTAGTTGGAGCTAAAAAGTGTCATCAACCTAAGATGAAATTATTATGGATATATTTTAGTGTTATATTAAGTATTTTTTTAATTTTAAAGTGCTCCAAGGAGTTCAAAGGGTAATGTGTACTAATGAAGGCCTAATTGAATCAAGTCTCCTTAAGACCTAAAAGAGGTTTTGGTATTTTAATGTTGAGGATGACCTATTGTAATGATTTACTCATGTATGAAATGTGTTATAATACATATTTTAATGTAAATATAAGTGTTCAATTTTATATTTCCAACCAAAAAGGTGTGTGATCTAGAGTATTGTATAAAAACTAAGCCTAATAGGCGTATTTGATTGTTATAAGAAAGAGAGTGCAAGAAAAGTAAATAGTACTTTAAAGAGATGAAGGAGGTCCTTTAGACCATCATAAGGGTATAGAGAAACTATCATGAAGATATAAAAGGGGTACTATAAATGAATATCAAGTTCATATGACCTAATCTATTTTGAAGAGACCTAGTTGATGAAGAAGCCTAGAAGGCAGTTTGAGAGGGATAAAAGAGTGAGAAGAGATAAAGTCATCTATTATGTGAGTAACAAGTTTTTTTGACAGCGATCAAAAGTTTTTGGTGGATGAGTTCATGTTGAGTCATCTAGGGGGTTGGTCCCTCCTTGCAGGTTGGTGCTTACTAAAACCTATTTGAGTGGGTACTTGACTAATTAGGGTTGGTGCTTCACTAAAGATTGGTTTTTGTCTTATAGGGCTATAGTGCATTTTCTTAGATCAGTGGGTTTTCTTCCCATTGAGGTTTTCCCACATATGTAATGTGTTTCATGAGCTTATATGGTTGCATATGTTTTTCTATATATTTATGTTTTTAGGAATGGTTCATGTATGCTTAAGTAGAATTGAATGAATATTTTCAAGACATTAATTCACCCCTATCAGTGATTATGCTTTCAAAAGATAGGCTAGATGTCATCCATAAGGTCTAGACATTGTCCATAGGATTTTTAGAATGACCAAGTAGAAAAGATGGCATCCATGAAGATTAGGAAAAGTCTAAAAATTCTAGGAGATGACCTAAATTACTTGGTAGTGATTGGCATTTATAGGGACTCTGACCAGTATCTACATAGAAAGGACAACCAACTAGATAATGCTGAAGTGGAAAGCCACAACTTATCTACAAAAAAACTCTGCAAGTTAATCTAGTGATAAAGGTAATAAATTAGGCAAATTATCAATGACAAATAGCATATTATATTATTTTGGGCAGCCAAAAAGAACAACCAAGAAAAGTCAACCTGCACCCATGTAAAATATAGGTACCGTATAATTTATTTATTTATATGTAATAAATATTATTTAAAATGTGAAGGATAATAAAAAAATATTTATACATGTAGATCCCTCTATTGAGTGTGGTTTTCCAAATGAAATATTTAATCACAATATTATTTCACCATTTGAAGATATTATTGATGATGACATGCCACCAATTGAAGACATAAATGAATATGGCATGACTATGATGAATGACAAACTAGATGATATAATATAAACATTAAAATAAACTTTTACATCTCATAAAAAAACTTCTGGGGCATATAGAAATCCCTAATTTATTAGAATAAAGAGAAGACTAGAGGACATTCTCGATGATGAGATCAATACAACAGATCAAAGTACTTAGAATTCTTTGCAAAGAAAAAGAAGGAGATGGACAATTAGAATGTCTTTTAAGTTTGAATGTTGTACATTTTATATTTATCATACTCTTAGATTCTATATATATAATATCAGTAGAATCAAAATGTATTAATTGACCTACTTTTTAGAGTAGCTTACTCCTTATTTGATTAGGCTAGTTTCCAACCCTTATTTCTAAAAAGGGTTAAACATTTGATGAACCTGACCTTTGAGTCTTCGTATTCAATCCTAATTTGTCTTAGGATTTATTTTTAATTTTTTAATTTTTTTTAATTATTTAAAAATCCATTTTTATTTCAAGCTCAAAGTAATAAATTGTTCTAAAAAAAATGAATACGTCTAGTAAGTACTACTTTATTCAATATAAATATAGTCATTACTTGTTTTATTTCACACATTGCTACATTAATCAAAATATTAATCAAATGAAATCAAAAAATTGGTACAAACAAAGAGAAAAATTTAATGTAAGATAAAAATCTAATCCCTCTTTATAATTCTTATTAAAATATCCTTGAACCCTTGTCTAGCTTCACTCAGTGCCAACATACATGTTCTCAACCTTTTTTCCAACCTAAATCCTATTCAAGTGACAACTATCATCCCACTCCCATTATTGGCCCTTGACTTATACTAGATTCTACATTCCACATTATCACTACATGAAAAGGAAATGGTTACTGACCCATTCAACAAACTATCAATATACAAAAGGTTCCTCCAAAGCCTAACTTTGTAATAAAATCTAAAGGGTATGATATGATTGAATAATTAATTAGTACCCATGTTAATATATCAATCTTTAATATTTTGAAATAGAGAGGTACCTAAATGTATATATTATATGAATCCTTGTGTGGAACTCAAGTATCAAGTGACATAGATTCAACTTATTTTACAAATATTATGTAAGATCTCAAAAATAATGTAAATCTCATAAATTTTGATCTCACAAATTTACCCTCAAAGGACATCATTGATCAAGATTTGTATTTATTCATACAAGTTAATATTCACAATGAAGGAATAAATAAAGTGTTAATTGATAATGGATCAAGTCTAAACATTTGAAATATAGAATTATTGAAAATAATGGGTATTAGTCAATATATTATTTAAAAATTATACATGCATATAAAAGGATTTGGCAATTCATGTAGACTATCAATTGTAAAAATCACATTAAGTGTGACATTGGGTAAAAAAATGATATGTGCTACTTTTGAAGTAATGTCTCAATCATCACATTATAACTTACTCTTGGGTAGACCTTGAATACACATTATGGAAGTTTTCATATACTATTGGAGGAATAATGGATCATTGTAAAACTGTGAACTATAATAGAAGGACACATGTGTGAAGGATATGATCTTTTTTAAAAATTATATATATATTCAATCTTGTAAGCCTAATTAGTCTATATAATAATGTGAAGATTCTTTACTTTTGTATCTTGAAAGGCTAGAATGTGAAGAGATAATAGATTTCAAAAGACTATATATAGCACTTTTCTATACTAGAATATGGTTATGATGTGTTGATAAAGATTAATAGAATCATTTTGTTATGATTTTCCTAATATTATTTTATATATGGTTAATGCACAATGGTAAGGAATAGTATAGTCTCTTTAGTGCCTATTGGTACTCTCTACTATGCAAGCTATCCCTAAAATTAGCATGTTCTAGAATATTTCTAGGAACCTCTGCTAACAATGTTGTGGTGAGCATGGAAAGAAATCAATGTATTAAATTTATACATTATGGATAGGATAATTCCTATAGATGATGAACCCTTTAAATTTTGAATTTTTTTATATTTTAACATAGAAGGGGTTCCTCAAATGGTACCACCTAAGAAATTTATTCCAATTAATAATATAACATCTTATGATATAGGTGAAACAAGTAAGATAAACCACTTATCTCAAGTTCATTAGGTCTAACATCCAAGGTAAATACAGACAAACATATGAATCAATATAATGAATACAAGGATAACGAGATAAACCAAAATCCATTGAAAAAATAACCAATGATACTAAAACAACATGAAAATAAAACAATAGAGCTTCCTTTATTAAAATTATGAGTACCAAGATGGAAATGTTTCCAATTATTATGACAATGATGATGATATTCCTCATGATATGACAAATGAATAGTTATGCAAAATTAGTTTTTTTCCACTTGAGCATCTATCACATGATATATTCAAACTTACATTCCATGGTACATATAGCTTAAACCCATAACTAGAGGATGCAAATACAAACTTAGTTAAAGGAAAAGCAAAAATAATGCATGAACATGTGAATGCTTGCTATACGACTCATACCTCTTGGTTAAAAGATTTAATTCAAACATACAAGGGAAAATTTCAAACACAACATATTAATAATTTTAAAACCTCACATAGGTCACCACAATAAGTTTCAAATATCATAATAACACAAGATATTTCACCTACAATACTTTATATAATGCTTGAGCACATGGTGATTTATTTACCACCAAATAGGAATAATTCACAAAGTATATTGACACTTATAAAAGGATAAATCTATTATAATTATCATATAATCACATGCCATGATAAAAATAACTATGAGTCATTAAAAAATTAATTCATAAACACTAAAATGAAGAGCGTATATAGATTATGAAAAACAATGACAAACATATTTGATCTCAAATAATTCATAAGTAAAAAGTAAAAGGATGAATTATCAAAAACACCTATGATAAGAGGATATAACTAGTATTGTAAATAGTAATGGGGACTATTATGAGCATATCAAAATTGATATTAATAATTAGAACACATTTTTTAGTGTTTCATGTTCACGATAGTTAAGACATACTATAGAGAAGTTAATGCATTGTTCACTCTTTTCAAAATCTCTCATATATATTAAATGTTACCCATTGCATGTGGACCACAAGTGGTCCCTACATTCAAATAGATACTATATTAGGATTTGAATTAGACATTTAATTTTGGGTAGCATTGTTTGGTTGACATAAACATGACAGTGGATACTACAAGATTGTGCCTCACTTTTCCATTTGAGGGTAAGGAATGTCACATCCAATAAATAGGATATGGAAATAAACCAATAACAATGGATTATCATATCCAACTACAATAAAACATTGAGGAGGTGGAAATGAATCACTATAGACAATGGTTTTTAAGGTCATTAGGTGGTTCTACACCCTTTTATGACTTGGATTTCTTGGATTAGTCCCTCATAAAATTTCAAAAAATCAAATATTCAATAAAATTTGAAAATATTCAAATAAAGAAAAAATACAAAAATATTTATCATTTCACATATTTACTAGATTTTTCATATGTTTTTCACTTTATGTTAATAGATAGCATATCATTTCTATACAAACATATATTTCACAGGTACTTGAGTGTGATCCAAGCATATATTAGATCCATGATACATGAGTATGTGGATGTCAAACTTTTCATCTTCATTTATGACACACTACATTAGGGACATATTGGTTCTTTTTATCAATAAAATTTTCACCGTAAGGAGGTATACTCTAGCCTCCTTAAATTTAATGTAACATTGAAACACCTCAAGGTTGTGGCTAACCTATTAGAGAGG
The DNA here is from genome assembly GCA_037957365.1 of Torreya grandis. Classification (NCBI taxonomy): domain Eukaryota; kingdom Viridiplantae; phylum Streptophyta; class Pinopsida; order Cupressales; family Taxaceae; genus Torreya; species Torreya grandis. The sequence goes on from JARHVA010003087.1 coordinate 1,733,605, forward strand.
TGAATCTCTAGATTGAAGGGATCACTCCCTTTGAACAACACGTACCAAAAACCACCAATATACTTCATTTTAAGGAAAAGGGATAGAGGGAGAATAACACTAATATTATAAAGGTGATGCACCAGGATCTATTGAACAAGTGCACTTAAACCTGCACTATGAAGGACAATTTACAAAACTAATCTCAAAACCCAATGTTATCCTAAAAAAGTTTTTTAATATGAAGGTAGAATGCAATGTGTTTCTAAAGGTAGATGAATAATAGGTCTGATAATAGACACTAGTAGTCTTCTTAACACTTAAATACACACAAAATAACCAATTACACATTATGTGACCTTATAGAAGGTAGATTACTTACAAAAATCATGAAAGAGTGAGATGAACAAAAGGAGAGATAACTATCACTTCTCATTCAACCATGAATTAATTAACACACTTAATCAAGAATTTGAGACTAAAACTAGATTGAAATATTTTATTCAAAGGAAAAATTAGTAGTTAATTTAGCAGGGCTTCACCATAACAAATGTGGATATTTTATAAGGCAAAAAATGATAGCTTACACACACACACACACACACACACACACACACACACACACACACACACACACATGAATGTGTGTGTGTGTGTGTGTGTGTGTGTGTGTGTGTGTGTGTGTGTGTGTGTGTGTATATATATATATATATATATATATATGTATGTAGAGAGAGAGAGAGAGAGAGAGAGAGAGAGGCATAGTAGAGGGAGAGAGACAAGTGTAAAAGAGAGTTACAATAAAGAAATTGGTTATGGAATATTATAAATAGAATTCAAAATACATGTGTCTTTCCTCTTTATATATTCCATCATCCAAGTGAAGGAGTTAGAAACTCACCTTGACACCTTACACAACTCTTCAAAATTGCTCTTCTTTGCATATGAAAAGTGACAAATGGACATTTTCATCATAAATTCACCATAAGATACTTTTATAAATATTTTTTGACACTTATTATGCATTTAAAAACTCCCTTGATCTTATATTTTAGTGGTAATCATCATACATATGCTTAAGTGTCTTGAAACCCCTTCACCTACCATGCCTAACTTTGTCCAAAAGGCTCAAAACTTGAGTTCATATTAATATATGAATTATATCTCCATGGATTCCATATTAACATTATATAAAACCTTCAAAAATTACTTTGAGTTATTAAATCCTTCTTAAGACTCTATTTAGCACCTTTTCTCTCATTAAGCCTCTTTTCCTTATAACCCTAAAATCATGCAAACCTCCTTGTGTAATATAGTGTATGGATTATAATGACAAACTAAGGGAATATTTGAGGACCTAGTATGGATTTACATATCCATGCAAATTTTTAGGTCATGAGGGTGAGTGGAGGTATCTTCTTTTTGCTTTTGTCTCTCCTCAATAGGCTTCATGTCTAGAAGCCTAATTTCTCACTCCATATCTCTCCCAAACATGTGAAACAACCCAAAATAATTTTATTAACTTCCAATAACACATAATCATACTCCATGAAAAATTTGAGGTCTTGAGACCTTTTGGAAGTGTGAGAACCATGAACGGCCTTGAAACCTAGTCTCTTTTTGAGCCTATTGAAGACTTCCTTGAAAAATGAGGTTTGTTTGTTCACTTACAGGATGTATTGTACATTTTTTTAGGATTTAATATTTGTAATACATCCCAATTGACCTATTTTAATAATTTTAAAATTCTTCACTTCTAAAAACGTTGTAAAACACTAAAAAACTTACAAAGTACTACATTTAATACAATCTTTATAGTTGTAGGTACAAATGAGATACATGGTGAGGATATAATTAGAGTATATAATAATGTTAATAAGTTTATAGGATCAAACCATGTCATCTTATTTACTTTAGAGGCTCGTCTCTCTCAAATGGTCATTACTAGGGTTTTAGGAGGGTTTAGAGTGATTTAAGTGCTTAACAATTATTCATAAACCTTGGGCCCTCAATCCCTGAACCAATACAAAAAAATTCAACTCCATAACCCTCCTCAAATTTCACTAGTTTCTCATATTTCCATTCATCATGTCTTTATAATTGTGAGTGCAATAATTTCACTCTCAGGTTGAAAATAGGCCATTTGAGTGGGGTCTAAATTCTTAAGCTTTGTTCATGAAGGTTTGAGACCCAATACAACAATTGATGCAATAAATATGTATTATGGGGACCTCATTACCACATATAAATACAATTTAATCTCATGCATATTTTCATGGTTGCAACAAGTGAGTGAAAGTCTGGCTTTAGACTATAATCATCCATTTGGGGAGCTCAAGGTGGTCTCATAGGTCAAACTGTACTTTTATTGCCTTTTCCTACATTTGGATGGTATTTTAGGACTGTGAAAAAATTATGCACTTTTAAAACTCTTTATATATTAATTTTTATTTCATTATACCATCCTCTTCATGACTGTTCTTGTAGGTCTACTTGTGTGTGAGTTAGGGTCTACAGGCCTAGGTAGGGGTTTTAACATTTTCCCTCTATTTTTGGGTCTAAGAGCTATATGGAGATTATAAAAATATCATAAAAACATCTTCATGAATTTATTATTCATAAAACCTCCCATATTCATTCTAAACAAGCAACCTTTCCTTGTCAAGACAAATGGACCTATAGTTCACGTTCATTGCATAAGCATGGTTTAAAGCTCTGTTTAGTCATCTTTTTAAAACCTCCTATAGGTATTTTAAGTTCTTTGACCTTAAATGATTTCATTACTTGGTTAGGGTCTCAACCAAACTAGACTCCAATTCTCCTTTAGCATGTACTCTACCTTCACTTTAGGCTTGAAACTAGCCTGCTGACCTTAAAACCTATAGGTGGTGTTGTGTTTGAAAGAATTTTGAATGTAAAAGTATTCAATGTAAACTAATGATTATAAGATAAAAATTTTCATCAAATTAATAATCTAGTTAATTCCATTTGAGCCCCCTGATCTCTTTTAAGATGTCATACTCCACAAACCTATAATCTCTTTCTTACACCTATTTAGACTAGTTATAGGTGGTCATTAGAGAAGGGTTTGAGCATGAGGTCTTGAATTTGGTATTATCACTCTATCATGTCACCTTAAAATAAATCAAAATCTCATTAAAATTTAACTTCCATTGTCTCACAAGGTTTATTGGCTCCTTCATAGTTTTATTTAAGCATTCCTTCTTATCTTAAAACTCAAGCCTGTGCATGAGTATTGGCCTATTAACTCTTTTAGTGTTTTGAACTTAGTCACTTCAACCCCTTATGGCCATAAAATCACTAATATATCTTCATGTGTTTGTGCTTTCTCACATATCTACATGGAATCATGTTTCCACATCTACCTTCCTTTTAAGATAATTGGTTTTAGTCCAAAATGAGGACCTACAGGTCTATCACCTGTAGGTATTTATTTTACTTGCATAGGATGCCGAGACAACTTCTTAAACCCTTTAAAACTTTTATTATTGTTTCAATTTTTATACCATTATATATCACCCTCTCCATAGTCTTTATACCTCTACTCAACATTATGACAAATCAAAATTTGTCCATTTGTATGTATGACCTGTGCTTATACAGTTCATGCACATGATTCATGCATAGAAGTTGGAGTCTCTCCAGTCATGCTTTTGATAATGAAATGGGGTCAGCCAATACCATATGAATTCTTGTGATTTTATGATCATTTATCCATTTCCAAAACAATCTCAAAATGATACCTAGGCCTCATGAATGTTCACTTATAGGTTTACAGACTTATAGGTAAAATGAACTTGTCTAAGTCTATGTTGGAGAGTGCATTGAGTCCCATTCTCACTATCCTAAGCTTAAAACATGTTCAATAATGTTATATTTATATTCTATCATGGTTTCTCATGTCCCTTTGAGCTAATATTATCAACCACACCTGTAAAAGACTTCTAATGCATATATCATGCTTCCAAAGAGCATGACATAACAGTTCTTGAAGGATCATCTACAAAGGGCCATATTTAGAGAGAAAGAGAGAATGTGTAGTTCATATGAGAGTGAATTAATTATATGAATTAATGGGAAACTATATAATTATGAAGGTGTCAATGTTTTAAATAAACTGAACACACTTACATTAGGGTGATATGTTCACACACTTGAAATAGATTTATCCTGATCGAAAACATAAAACAAGGTTGAATTTATTGATGAAACTAACACTAAATTGGCAATTTAATCCTATAAAAATACTCTATAAAACCATTCTCTTTCATTGAATTATAGCATGAATAAATAGGAGTAAAACTAGACCCTGCTTGAATGGATAAGGCATATTGACCTGATATCACTCTTAATGATTATTGATAAAGGACGGGAAATTAATATGAAAAAAAATTATATTAAATTGGATATAATTATTACCCCTAACAATGGCCAAATTTTTAGCTTCCCTATTTCTTTCTCATGGTCGTACCATGCATTTGATTTTTGCCTTTCTGAGCTTGTGAAGGCAACGATGGATGAGAAAGTGTGTCATTTGCATTTATTGTCCCTAAAACTTGATATAAATATTTAATATAACATTTTAAAGTACAATAGACACTCTAAAACCATTTTAACTTGCAAGTTTGATTTTTTAAGGCTGTACAAGTGTTAAGCACAAAATATACTGAGAGGGGGGGGTGAATCAGTGTATTATATATCTTATAAATCTTTCTTTTAACCAAATTCCACTTAATCAATCATTCAAGATATGTAATAAAATTCAAACAATAAACATCACACAAGATAGAGAGAGACACTAGATATAATGTGGAAACCCAATGTGGGAAAAACCATAGAGAATCAATCTCAAATATATTCATGAGAAAAACCCCACAGGAGCACCATACCCCTTTGCCAAGTACAAACCTCAGCTTTAATTTGTGAGCACCAACCCACGAGAGTTTCAAACCCCTTTTCCAAGCACCAACCCAGCACCTATTTGTGAGCACTGACCCATAGGAGCACTAACCCCTTTGCAGAGCACCAACCCAGCAACAATTCATGAGCACCAACCCACAAAAGCACCAAACCCATTTCCAAGAACCAACCTAGCAACAATTTGTGAGCACCAACCCATAAGAGCACCAACCCCTTTGTGTATACCACACACATATCTCTCAATGTTGCTATCTCAACAAATGATATATCAATACAACATCTCCTTCCTCTCTCACCTTTGCTCTTCTAAGCTAGATATAACAAATATAAATCATATTCATCTCTAACAATTGCTCTTCTAAGCTAGATATTACAATATCAAATCAACCTCTCTCATCCATATTACAAATGGCTACTCAAGCATTTATTTATAGCTTTCCAAATGACCTTTGGCCTTCCCCCTTTGTGACCTTTCAATCCTCATGGAAAATGGCACCAATCTTGGATGACCCTTCATATTCAAGCCTTTGAAAAGTCATGTGGCGACCCTTCATGACCAGAAACATTTTTCCCACTTTTATCCTTATCTTTGGTGACTTTTCGTATTCCTTAAAGTGTCCTTTCATGAGAAATTTGCCCATACTCTTTTGTCTTCACTTGGTGACTCTTGGTATTCCCCAAGATGACTCTTCATGGGAAAATACATCCCATCCTTCTTTTGTCTTTACCCCGTGGCTCTTCGAATTCTCCATGGGCCCTTCTTTTGTCTCATATGCAACCAAAAATATATTGGTTACTATTAAATAAATATTAACTCATATTAGCCAAGATATATTTATTACAAACAACATTAAATGTAATGGGGCCTTTATCACCAATAATGCTAAACCTTTGACATCAATGACAATATTTCTAACAATCTCCCCCTTTGTCATTGATGGAAACCTCAATCCTGAAACTGCCACATCCTGTCACTTGCACATCCTATCATCTAAAAACATACAGTAACTCCCCCTTACTATAGCAACTTATACATGTTCCCTGTACCTATTTTTTGCACCTGTACCTATTATTCTCCCCCTTTGACATCAATGGCAAAGTGCCTACTTGGAGCTAACACTTAGCTCTCCCTCACTTGATGCTGAACATCAATGGCACGGGTAATGGAAATTACTCCCAACTCTCACCAATCTTTGAGAAGATATCTGATTTTACCTGTCTTTTGAGAATCTGCAATCAACTCATTTGAATATTTTCTTCTAATCTCACAACCTTCTGCATGAAACTTTAAGGTGTATCCTTGATCACATATTTGCCTTACACTCAATAGATTATGCTTATAAAACATTATTAGTCTTGGTTATACCATTATCCAAATAATAAAGTACCTTTTTTGGCTATCCTGGTAGTGGTTTTATCTCCAAATCTCACTGTACCACCATTGATCTTATTTACTCTTATCTCCTGTCATATGCCTCGAGCATCTGCTATTAATGAACCATGATTGATCTTTATCTCTTACATGCAAAGCTGTTTGCACCAACATAGAATCTTCAAGTTATTTCTTTTGCCATGAACACGACTAAACCTTCTTCCTGATGAATGGAGCTTTGAAACTTTGACCCTTCTTGATTGAATCTGCATGAGTATCCTTTTCTTTCTCTCTAAAATGGTTAGCTCTTTTTCAACATTCTAATTTCTTATGACCATAATCATTTGAAACATTGCATATGCAAGAATAATTCTAATAGCCTCAAACCATAATACTGATGCAAAATTTTCTTCAAAAATATATTCCCTCAAAAGATATACAAATTAATCTGGCAACTCACCTTCTTGTCATGCAAAATATCTAAGACTAAATAACATCCACCATGCTTCAATTTTCTTAAAAGTGCCTCCTTGAAGCCTAGAAGAGACACCCCCACACAAAAGGGTTCTAGAAATAAATCTCAAGAGATTCCCACATCTCCTCTATTTCTTCCTTGATCTTCTTGTGTTTTTATTTTAGAATCCATTTAAGCATGCCTAACTTTTTTGACTTACTAACCTTATCATTTATGATGTTCTTCTTTTTCTCAACTTTTGCAACTATCTTATCTTGACAAAGCTCATGCTCAAATGTAACAAGAGATTCTTTACAATCCTTCTTATCTGATTCTTTATCTACTATAGCAAGTAATTCATTTTCACTCTTAACCTCAACCTGATCAACTTTTACTATTTTAGGTCTCCAAACCTGAATTTGTCTTTTCTCAGATTTTCTAGAGTCTCTATATCCTTTGACATACCTTGAATATCTCTTTACTTTATTTTGACATAATCTAGCAATATGGCCAACCTCATGACAACAGAAGCAAACAATATTTCTCATACCTTTTTCTTGAATGTGACTGAGATCTCCCTTTGGCTGATTGCTTTTCCTCATATAGTCTCTTGCCCTATGACCAACATGATGACAAACAAAACAATGGCCATGAAAAGAATTTGAAAACTTGAAAGCATTGGGCTGCCTGATTGGCTTCTTTGATTTACCTTCAAAACCTACATCCTTCTTTCCTTGGACTAATATTTCATGATCTTTCTCAATCTTGATTAAAAGCTTCTCATGATTATCCTTTAAAGAATCTAACTCAACCTTCAATTGATTACACTCTCCTTCTTTTGATGTTAAAATTGAAGTTGCAACCTCTAACTAATTCTTAAGATCCTGAATAAATATCTTATTTTCTTTTCCTTCTATAGCCAACTTAGAATCCAAGAAACAAACCTATTCTTTAAGAGCTTCAACCACAGATTTCAATTCTTGATTCTCTTTCTTTAGCTGCTTGACCATCTATGCTTTTCCTTTGATCTACCTTTAAGCTGTTAAACCCTTTCTAAAGGAACCTACTCTGATACCATTTGTTAAGCACAAAATATACTGAGAGGGGGGTGAATCAGTATATTATATATCTTATAAATCTTTCTTTTAACTAAATTCCACTTAATCAATCATTTAAGATATGCAATAAAACTCAAACAATAAACATCACACAAGATAGAGAGAGACACCAGATATAACATGGAAACCCAATGTGGGAGAAACCATGGAGAATCAATCTCAAATATATTCATGAGAACAACCCCATAGGAGCACCATACCCCTTTGCCAAGTACAAATCTCAGCTTCAATTTGTAAGCACCAACCCATAGGAGCTTCAAACCCCTTTGCCGAGCACCAACCTAGCACCTATTCTTGAGAACCAACCCATAGGAGCACCAACCCCTTTGCCGAGTACCAACCCAACAACAATTCATGAGCACTAACTCACAAGAGCACCAACCTAGCAACAATTTGTGAGCACCAACCCACAGGAGCACCAACCTCTTTGTGTATACCACACACCTATCTATCAATGTTGCTATCTCAACAAATGATAGATCAATACAACATCTCCTTCCTCTCTCTCTCACCTTTGCTCTTCTAAGCTAGCTATAACAAATACAAATCATATTCATCTCTAACAATTGCTCTTCTAAGCTAGATATTACAATATCAAATCAACCTCTCTCATCCATATTAAAAATGGCTACTCAATCCTTTATTTATAGCTTTCCAAATGACCTTTGGCCTTCCCCCTTTGTGACCTTTCAATCTTCATGGAAAATTGCGTCAATCTTGGATGACCCTTCATATTCAAGCCTTTGAAAAGTCATGTGGTGACCCTTCATGACCAAAAATGTCTTTCCCACTTTTGTCCTTATCTTTGGTGACTTTTCGTATTCCTTAAAGTGTCCATTCACGAGAAATTTTCCCATACTCTTTTGTCTTCACTTGGTGACTCTTGGTATTCCGCAAGATGCCTCTTCATGGGAAAATACATCCCATCCTTCTTTTGTCTTTACCCCATGGCTCTTTGACTTCTCCATGGGCCCTTCTTTTGTCTCATATGCAACCAAAAATATATTCATTAATATTAAATAAATATTAACTCATATTAGCCAAGATATATTTATTACAAACAACATTAAATGCAATGGGGCCTTTATCACCAATAATGCTAAACTTTTGACATCAATGACAATATTTTGAACAAGTGTTAAAAAGTTCTTATAAATGAGTATTTTTCTCATTTTAGGCATTGAATTGCATGTTTTTTAGATTATGACCATTATGTTACTCTTATATTACATTAGGTAAACTATTAATCTTATTTAAACATTTTCCCTTTGGAATAATATGTATAACTCTTCAAAATTTGGGCTAAAAGGTGACCAAAATGACTTTGTGGTGCATATCATCATTATAAAAGGTTAATACATGATAATATGACCTTAAATACACATTAATAACATTTTATAATGACTAATTACCAAGATAAACCTTTTTAAGACACTTGACAACATCATCACTCATAAATGACCCTAGGACTAGACAAGTACATATGAGACCAAACCTTGGACAAAGCTAAATAATGATTGATGTGACCACATGTAGACCATATAGGACTGTTTTAGACCATAAAAATATCATAATAACACAATAGACAATCCTTAGTAACCCTATTAAAATTTTCAGCCTATAGGGGTTGACCATTTTTTACTTGAGGTAAAAAATTGGTCAATAGTTATACTGATAACGATTGACACATGTTCTATAATGTTATGATTATTTTTACATTATAATTTATAACTTACATAATAATGATTTTAGATGAATATACTCATGTTTATACCTTACATAATGTACTTGATATGTTATTCTACACATCATTTTGCTAACATGTGTATTTTGGGACTAGTATGGCATGCTTATGATAGCTACTTATATTTTTGTTTCATTTTAACAAATGGATTAATTAAGTGTATTTATTGTTTGATTCATTATCTTGCTTGAGGAATATTTGAATATATTCCTTGATTTTTGGCCACAATGCCTTGAGTTTTACTTTTTATGTGTGGACATTTGAATATGTCCCCTTTAAGTGTGTGGCATCTCAACATGCCCCTTGTTTTCGGTCCCCTTCGACACCCTTTTACATAAAATTGAGCACTTTTGTGTGTTTTTTTATTGTCTATTGAGCTTGTTACTTATAGACTTTGTCATGATACACATCACGCATCTTATGGGTCTTTATGTTTGATATTGCAAGATTCATTAGTACATATTCTTCAGCATGATACCACTATATACTTATTCACTACATGATTCATGCAAATATATCATGGTTATCTTATCCTTTTTTGATAAGGTGACTATCACATTTCATTTTTTTCACCTCAAAATGAGGGGCTTGTCATTCAAACATGATTCTACACACATATAGTTGATAGAAATAGAAAAAGTTGATTCAATCTATTTGATTCAAATATACACTTATGATAGAGACTTATATATTTTCAATTTTTATAGATTTGGGATAGTTTTTCAAATTTGTGATGCATACTATGCATGATTTATAGAGGAGAGATTACAATTTTAATGGATACTTCAACTTGAGACACATTTGAGGTGTATATGCCATGCAAATGTACCAAAATACATTATTCATATTATACCACTATTTATGCACCAACCCTACCGAGATGCACACTTTGAGCTTTCATTTACTATAATAGTTGGCCTCATTTAATTAGTGTGATCGAGATTTAACACCCTTGATTGACTTCTCACTACTTATTATTATGTGTTGATATGGTTACACCATTTGACTTAGTCAAGATTGGCTAGATTATGTTTACATTTGAGTTGTGTGATTGAGATTTAGTGTTCTTGATGGACTTAGCACAACTCACAATTACACCAAATTGGGGGTATGATCTCCCTCCTATTCTCCTCTTCACATATTCAAGGTTCAGTTTTGAATCTCTATCCAATTATTCAACTAAGAAGAATAATTACCAAATCAAATTATCAAGGGGAAACATGGTTACATTGACATATAGGTGCACTCCTTCCTTTCTATCTTTCATTTCAAAAAATTTAAATGATCCATTTTCATATTATATGAACTAATTAAACATGTACCATGCTCTTCTTTTAAGGTCATACACATATAGTAAATTTAAATAGGGATCAAATCAAAACAATGTGTGTTGTACACACCATGCTACACATTTATTTATTTTAACATAGTAATTTCATCCTTATGCATTTATAGATTAAAGAAAAAAAAGTGTAGATATTGTAATCTAGATTTATATCTTAAATGAGTCTTATACACTTGAAAAATATCTGTCATGGATCTACCATACATTTATTGACTCATTTTGTAGCTAAAAGGCTAACTTTTTCCATCTCATTATGTGTAAATGCTTATCTTATAGTTTGTCCCTAATATTTTGATTACCAGATCCCTTGTAACCCATAATATGCTTAAAGTATGACATATATCTTTCACTATCAGTTACTAAGCTTCAACAACTTTCTATCTTCTTCGACACTTGCATTCAGACTTTGGCACTAGCTCAATGCTAGTGTCCCTACTCTAATGCATGTGTTTATACCTTACAAACAATCAAATTTTCCAATATTTGATATGTACGAGTCACCATATTTATTTTATTAAAAATTTTCTTGAGAATAATTTCAAAAGGTGTGGTATAAATATAAGTTTAAGCCCAATCATTATTAATCTAACAAGTTCCTCTAAAGCTTACACTACGTTACTTAAACTCAATTTCAAAACTAAGATATTTTTCCCTATTTTTTTTATTCCAAATTAGTCATAGGAGCAGTCATATTACAGGTCTAAATCATTCAAAGAGAACCCCATGAGTAGTATTTACCAATTTAAAAGCTATATCACTACATGCACTCGCATATAGAATATTACACCATTGTTCACACACAAGCTCACATAAGGAGGATAACTACACTTGTTTGATCTCATATTTGGTGTATATGGATATGTAGGCAATGCTCATTTATAGAGGGGTCTTTGAGGTCAGCTAAAATTCACTTGAGCCCACTAACCCCTATTTTATCAAGATGACATGCCTAATTTAGAGGATCTAGGGTTTTGAGCTACATTATGATATTCAAAATCTGTGCACATTATTTGAATATATATTATGAAAGGTGATAGTGACATATAATAGGGAAGGGTATAATTTTCATAAAAGATACAATATTCTATACATTACACTAGTCATAGAATCAAGATAGTATCATCGATGCTAGTGTCCATAGCGCAATGCAAGTATCTAGGCTGACAAAGGGTAAATACTCAGAATTTGATAATGGGATCCAAATATTTTGACATTCAATTTTTTCACCTGCACTACTCATATCTTCCTATGCATCATTAAATAAGCTAATTACAATTTGTCTTTTGTATTGCTATTATTAAATTATTGGATGTTATACTTTCTATATTCAGCATATTCTTTGATTATATGTATCTCATCATAATATTAATAAAATCTAAATTCATTAATTGACTTAATTTTTTAATTAACTTACTATTTGTTTGATTATGTTACTCTCCAACCCTTATTTTTAAAAAGAGTTAAATAATAGGTATCTTGTTTTCAAATGCTAAAATTTGAAAGGCATCCTACTAATGCATATATCTCTTTACTTTCTTAGATTAACATCTCTCACACAATTTTAAATGCCCATACTTAATGGAAAATCATAATCTTCAACTATGTGGAAGGCCATAATTGAAATGATATAGATCAAATTCTCCTCCTCTCTTACCCTTACAGAAAGAGTGCATTTAATCCAAACGTCATTGTAAGGCATCCCATGAAACATATAAATACTAAAAACTACATGATTTGAAAAAAATCCAAGGTTAATTGAGTTGGATCCTCACTTTGGTCCAATTCAACCATTCATTTATAGAGATTGGTTTATGTAAACCATCACTCATAAAAGTGGGTTAATAAGATGGAATACGAAATATGTAATTATGTCCTCAAATATGAAGGCGGAATATAAATATATGATAATAGAATAAAAAATAAATATCATATCTGAAGTATGACTAGTAATAGTAATAGTAAGAAAAAATACTAAAAATAATATAAAAATAAATGTAAATGTAAAGAAGAATAAATATGATTGAAATGATCATACCTGAGTACCGATTCTGATTTCTAAAACTAGCGGTAGATTGTAAAACTGATACAAAAGATCTCCATTGAATCTGAGTGTGACTTTAAACTGGAAAAAATCAATAGAGACTTATTTTTGTCTTGAATGGAATTAGTAGAGGGTCAATTATATTCTCCAGTAATTGATTGTCTTCTTTAATATTTTTAGGTTTATAACTGTCTAGGAATGTGTGTTGTCTGATCACTAAATGTCTACAGTGTCTAACACATATCATTGTAATCTGATCCACATACATGTACCTATATTATGGACCATCTATGGAATTGCCTAACGATAATGATAAATATTTACTTCTTCGAATCTAAACATGAATTATGAAGCATCTATTTCATGCTTCATTTATCCTAACCACTATCAACTGTGTATAAAAATTACTCTATTTAATCTTTGTGCCTAAAGTATTATGCATATCCCTTACTTGAAGGATTATTAGTTATAGCATACCCAACCTTGATCTAAACAACTTATCCCCTACTAAATGAGATATAATAAGTCTATGCACCTGAATATCACCTACATGTTATGCATGTTGAAAATATCAAATAAAAGAAGCTCAAAACTATCATTTATAAAAATTGGATCAAAACTAAAATTTATAGTAAATCATGATTTTTATCATCGAGCTAGTAGTTAAATCAATATGGGTATCTCTAAGGCTCTCGTAAGATAATATCATGATCCTCTAGATCAAATGATTTTATAAAACATGAATTTTATTGATTAGAACATCATGTTTCTTGATCAAAAGAATCTCATATTACAGTCAATAGCATATCGTGTGTTGAGACTATTTTAATTTTTAGATGCCTTTTTTGTAAAAGGTAATGTAGTACCTTATCATACCATACGACTATATTTATAACATCAAACCCTTTTATTGGTTTTGTGAAATGATTTGTTACTACTTGCATTATCAAATGAAGAAGTATCAATTCTCCAAAATGAACATCTAGAATAATTATTGTGTTGAGATATTTATGAGAAATACCTATTTTTCACTTTTTTTTTCCTATACTCTATGTTTATGTACTTTATAAAATTTAGATATTTATAAGCATATAATGTTTCTTTTTTTTCAAATTGACACCCATATTGTGTGAGTAATTCAAAATTGAATCAAATGTTATTTTTTAAACTTTGTAACTAATTTGCATTATTTTCAAGAATTTTTTATAGTTGAATTTAAGTCTATTTAAAATTATATAAATAATTATATCAATATTAATTTTCTCATCCATTTAATTGTATTATTGTTTTATATTTTTAACTTGGACATATATTTTAAAGTTTCTTCATCAACATTGAGATTAGTGTTATACAATTGTATTACAATATCTATCTTCTTACATGTAAATTGTTTATCATATAAGTCTTTAAATGTTTTCCACACTTTTCAAAATTTTATACCTCTATATGAATGAAAACTATTGCAGAGAAAGAATATAATAATACATTTAGAATTTTTTTATTTTATTTATAAAATTTAAAGAAATTATCAAAATCATTGACACATAATGTCATTTTTTTTCCAACAAAATCTCAAAAATCAATAGAAAATACATATATATAAATCATATAAAAATTGATATATTACAAAATATTTCTTGAACCTCAAGTATAACCTTCTTTATTTTAGAATGGTTATTAATTTTAATATATCCTTATAACTCTAGCATTCCACATTAGAAAAAACATTTTCTCTTTTAAATAAGAAAGATGCAAATGGAATATAGAATCTCTAAGTTTGTTGTGATGTAGCAGAACAATGCCACGACTTTATCTATGCAATAATTTTATCTACAAAGCTTCAAACTTGCTTGTAAACAATTCCTTTATAAATATGCTGCACTTGGAGTAAAATAAGGAAGAGGTGAGAGTTAAAGTTAGAGACATATTTTTAGATGGAAATGTCAATAAAGAATGTTTACCTACTTTTCTATGCAAGACATTAAAATATGCAATAAATAAAATTGTTTTAATAAACTTTTTGTTTTAATATAATAAAAATGAAAATGAAAAATAGTATCTTGGTACGCAAAGGACCCACACTTCCTCCAGCAATAGAACAATACAAAATCATAAAGTGCTTACATGTGAGTTGTTGCAAAATTCCTAGCAATAAAAGGACTTCACCAAACATAAACATATTTCTCCCTCCACTTCAAACATGCTTTGAAAATCACACTTTTCCTTATCCTCATGTTTGTAAGATCGTACGATCTATGTGAGTTCAACGGAAAAATATCAAATTATTTCTGAAATGATTTTTATAATACACCCTCATACAATGAAATCATTTGCAACCCCCTATATATATAATAATTTCTCCCAAAATGTCTATTTCCTATGGGATAAAAACATACATATGCTTCTTTACCATACTGTATGGAATCCAAAGCCCGAGGCAAAACAATATTTATAATTTTTTTAATGTCCTCTACAAAGAAAAAAATTATTCTAACGGAGAAACCTAACGGATATTAACTCTTTTGTTATTGCTTATTCATATGGTTTTCCACACGTCACAACAACCAATTCCACACTTTGTATCAATTCCACATAGTTGTTGATCTATGCCTTTTCATCATGTTCACGAGAACCAAAAAAAATGTATGTTCTTCAAAAATTCAATATCATGCTTTGATATGGAATTTTCGATAAAAGTTTTATGTGAAAACAGTTACAATAAGAAAAAGCTTCATCTTCAGACTAGATCAAACATGGCGTTTCATATGAGGTTCTAACTAATGGAGTGGTTTTGATTATAATAATAAATAATTAATGATAAAACTTATTGATCAAAATGGCATAATGTTGCATAATGTTTATTGATAACCATTAGACTACATCATCATATCATCTTTATGATACAGTTACATTTAGGCGGTTTAATGAAGGAAAATCTTAGACTATGTAGTGTATACTTACACTCACCAATTAATACATGCTAGTTAGATAAAAAAACTCAAAACACAATCTTCGTTGCGTTCATATAAAAATGTTATAAAGATTAAAAAGTAAATACACTTTAAGTTACCGTACAAGTTTATTTAAATATTACACAAAGAATTACAATGCATATTTAGTCTCTCAAGCACTATCCACTATCCAACATTTTTCTCCTTGGAGACCTAACTCCCACATTTGAAGCTACTCCCATGACCAGTTTAGATATTTTCCACACTTCTTTTGACTCCCGAAGTGCCATTTTAAACTAACAAATACCTTGAAAATGCTTAGCAGCTGAAAATTCACCATTTTTGAAAAGTAATCTCTTTTTGTAACCTTCATGGGTGAAATTGTTATATAATGCAAACTGACAAATGCATAATGATTGCGATAATCCCAAAACTATGTGGTGGTTTTAAAATTGCCCCTTAATGCAAACTGGTGATTATAAAAACATTATGGTGGTTACATAACTGCCACTAATTCAAAATATGGATCTTGTATACTAAAAATATTTTATAGTTCATTTTTACTATGCTCAATTATGTAATTCATGTATGTAAACACTAAGAAAGAAATTTATTCAATATTGTTAATGTAAAATGTGCTATTCAGTTATGTTATAGTGGCAAAATCAGTGACGTGATGGTTTGGGCATTCTTATTATTACCAAGTTAGTAGCTCTCAATGTTCAAAACTGAGTATTTTGTCAAATATGGCATGACAACTAGTATTTTTAGGTGGTGGTTGCGTAATCCCCAGTCTACTTATAGTGATAATTTCTGCACCATTAAAATTTTGGGCATAAGAGTGGTTAAAAATGATTCCTCTTCTAGGAGATAGTTCGTTTGGAGTCTTTGGTGGGTTCCAAGGTCATAGGGCATAATTCTAGTCTGTGTTGAAGGAAGAGACATCATTAGAGAAGTCAATATGAAACCTTGAAGCCAAATTCACATTATGATTTTTAAGATTGAGTCCTTGTTAATGTTGTCTCATTATTTCCTAGTTAATAGTTGTTTAAATTGGTGTTGGATCATTTTGAAATGTCTAAGAAGTGCAAAGTAGTCATATGTGTAATATATGGATATTTTAGTCATGAAAGCTTTGTCCATGAAGGCTATGTTTGGTAGTACTTGTACAATTATTGAATTACATAGTGAAAGTGGAGAGAAATTTCCTCAACCACAAGAGTTTTTCCCTTACTAAGTTTATCCATGTCATATAGTGTGTTCTTCTCATGCTTTATGTTATCTATGTTTCCTTCTTATATTTAGTACATTGTACGTTTCATTTCCAACACTTTTTTTAATCTATGTTTTGACATTGAGAATAACCTAGAATAGTGATTTATCAGTCATATGTTGATATAGAGATATAGGATCATATTTTTATGAAGTTTAGTGTGGAAAATACACTTAGTTTACAAATGAGATTGGTGTTAGATCTGGTTTAGTATCAATTTTAGTCCTCTTGTGTGGTTTTGTGTGTTTCTTACTATGTTCTAGTATCTTCCTAATGCTATAACAAGTAGTGCTAGTGGTCAAGGCATCCTAGTTCTTTTTGAAGAAGACATTTTCATAAGGAAATGGAAATAAGAGATCAAAAGTGTGGTTTATTTTCAAGAAGAAAACACTCATACAGTAGAAGATCAATTTCACAAGCTTGAAGAACAAGTGGCTAGCATCTCTCTTTTTGTGATAATCTTCATAGGTTGTAATCCATCATAGGGATTCTTTGGCATCTCGATGGAGTCATTGAAATAAAATAATGAGGATGTTCCCAAGCATTACAAGATGAAGGAAAATCCCCATGCCGACCAAACTCCACCTCCTTTCAAAGCTAAGGAGAAGATATAAATTTAGCCACTTGATAGAGTTATCAATGCATAGAGACTATACCATAGGCCATCCCAACTAGAGGTATATTTTAGTTTGTATTAGAATAATGCGATATTAGAAGGTTTAAATTAACTAATCATGGTTTAACATGGTTTAAAAGTTATGTTCATACCTTGGATGTTAAGAAGCTTCCTCCTATTACTTATTTCGATGATTTTAAGATAATAATCAAGAAGCATTTCTATTTTTATTTTTATTTTTATGAGGAAGAGAGGTTACATTTATTGACATTTTCTAAGTAAAAATCAAGGCCAAATCATGCAAGAGTACACATGTAAGTTACGTAATAAAGATATCCAAATTGAAATACATGTAGCCAATTATGAAAATTTGATGACATAAGTTTGAGGAATTATTAGCCATTCAAGGAGACTCATTTATTGGCTAAGCCTACAAATGTATACGAGGCTTGATCTCAAGCACACTACTTAGAGATGGATAATATGAAGGATCCATCTACTTATCCAAGCACTCCAAAACAACAAGGTGGTTCAAACCATAATGGTAAAGGTAAATGGAAAGATAAGTGGAATGCTACTTCTATTTATAAGAAGGATACTAAAAGTCATTCTAGGCATTATGATTTTGTTATTCACTCTAACGGAAATTGTTGGAAGTTTCATCCAAAATTGCATTCCTTAAATAAAACTAAAAAGGGGGTTATTCCCTACCCAAAAATTTGAAGACATTGGTTGCATCTCTGATGTGTATGATGCTTTGTGTTGGAAATCCATCAATGAAGAGGTATGCTTGGGTAGTAGTATTCTTCATGAGAGTGAATGTTATAATCTTTTCCATGTGAAAAATAAAATGAAGAGAACAAAATTGGATGCTCCTTTTTGTACTTGTCCACAAGAAAATTTGATAAACAAGGTTTTGAATACAAATTTGGTACAACTCTTGAGAGGGTATAATACGAAGCATCCCAAAACTTGGGATGAAAATTTAGTATATATTCAACATTCCTATAGTAGGGTAGTGCATTATTCTATTAACAAAACTCCTTTTGAACTTGTTTTGGTTACTTACCTTCATGTGCATTTTATTTTTTAAGGCAACCATAAAAAGGAAATAGGAATTTGGATTAAGATGTCCACAAAGCTAAAAGGTTCATTGAGAAGATTCAATAAATTTACCTCTAAGTGCAAGAGAGGTTAAAGATGTCATAAGCCATATACAAATCAAGGCATGATCATCATATGACTAAACATAATTTCTTTATTGGAGATATGTTATGGTTGTAATCAATTATAGAGAGAGATTCCATGGAAAGACTTAGAAGGTTAAGTCTCTTAGGTATTGTACATTTTAGATTATTTAACAAGTGGGCAAGGATGAAATCATGGTTTATTTGCCTCCTTATATGAACATTTATTCCATTGCCAATGTTGATAACCTACATCTCTTTAATCCTTCTATGTTAGACAGTGGAGATGAAGGGTTATTTATAACTTCAATAGGAGATCTCCTTCTTGATAGTGAGCTAGAATCAAAGGAGGATGTTTTTCTATAGAAGAAGGAAACAACAACAAGAAAAGGAGTGAAATAATATTCGTTGGTTGGATTAAATAGTTAGCTACTTGGATGACCAAATGGTATTCCAAGGATATGTGGGGAATATATTTACTCACATACAAATTTCTTGAAGATTTTAGGGACTTAAAATCCTCAAATTGGGGAGACATAATCCAAAATATGGATCAAATATACAAGACAAGTTGTCTAGTTTATTTCCACTATGCTCAATGATGTAATTCATGTATGAAAATAGTATGTCGAAAACTTCTTTAAGCTTGTTCATGTAAAGTGAATTATTCAGTTAAGTTCTAGTGGAAGAATCAATGATGGGCTACTCCGAAAACTCTTGATCTTATGAGGTGAACAACGTGTAATCTTTGAAACTAAGTTTTTCATCAAAAATGATGAAATTTTCAATATTTATAGGCGATGGCTACGTAACTAGCCTAGAGGTTATGTAACTTATAGTATACCTAAAGTGGTAGTTTTTACATATTTCAAAATGTTAGTAGGCATGCAGTTACAAATAATTGATCTTCTTGGTGATGGTTTGTTTCAAGTCTTTGAAGAGTTCTATGGTAAAATGGAATAAGTGTAGTCTTTGTTAAAGGCACAAACATCATCTGATAAGTCAATGAGAATTCTTGGAGTTAGATTCACATTGTAATTTATAATAATGGGTCCTTGTTCATGTTTTACATTATTTCATAGTTGTGAATGATTTTTACAGTTGGTGTTGGATCAATATGAAGTGTCTAAGAAATTGAAAGCAATCACGTGTGCAATATTTGGATAATGTAATAGTGAAAGCTTTGTCTATAAAGGCCATGATGGTAATAAATTGTATAATTGTTGAATTGCATAGTGGAAGGAGAGAGAAATTTCCTCACCCACTGGAGGTTTTCCCCCCACTAAAATTCTCCAAGTCATATAGTGCATTCATGTTATGCTTCATTCTTATGTTCAATATGCTATACATTTCATTCTCAACACTTGTTTATCTTTGTTCTAGAGTTACACATAGCCTAAAATAGTCATCTATCAATCATATGTTGTGCTAAGCATATAGGATCAATGTTGGTGAAGCTCAGTGTGGAATATCCAACTAGTTTATGAATCATCCACCTAACCCTTTCAAAATTGCCCTAACAGTTTCATCATAGTGCAAAAAATGCATCTTTCACACAACATGTCTTTTGTATACAAGCTTGAAATGAAATGTTGTTTTTTCAAAATAGAAAATAATATTTCGAAAAGAATTCAAATACAAAATTACATTTTGATTTGGAGGTGTTCAACAGACCCAAGTTCTAACTATCTAACTATTCATTCACTTAACATACAATCTACTCAAACATTATTTATCTAAGAAATTTGTGCCCCTTTATTATCACAACTAAAAGACTAACTTAAACAATATTTTGTATCAAATCTAATATTTTAGAGACGTTCCTCTATTCGCCATGATTTTTTATGGTTTTTTGTCTTATCTTAAAAAAATATCTTTTAAAATTTTTTTTTTTTGATGCGCATCTTCTAGATTAGATAATAATCAATATACATTTATAAAATCTCTTTTCATCTTTATTATTTTAATTTTCAAAAAATAATTACATTAATTTTTTTATTAATTTATTTTAAAATAATTAAATATTTATTAATATTTAGGTTACAATTTTATTTGAATCTATATATCACGTACAACTGAAAAATTCGAAATTTTACTTTAAATAATTTATAGAATAAACAAGTGTATCATGAATTAAAACAATCTGAATGTATTTGCGTTGTGTATATATTCTTACTAACTGAGAAGAAATTGAATTAATATAGAAAATAATTAAACAGACCTTGATATAAATCCATTTCGTAGAATCTGATTTTTGGCATGGCACTCACTTTGGTCATACACTATTTGATTTCCCTAAATGCAACAACAATTTATGAAAGCCCTCCACGACTTTCTCTTGCTCGCCAATCACCAACGTTCCCCACACTTCAACATGATCAGCTGTGTTAGGCCGGATATCAATACCCATAAGCGAGGAAGCATCTGTGTAAATACTTATCCATACCCATTTCCCCTTTTCCACCGTCAGTGTGTGGGAGGGATAGCCACCATCTTCTCTCGCCGAATATACTTCGATAGCTTCACAAAATGAAGTAATGACAAAACACGCCATTGCTGCCGCGTTGGAAGAATGCCTGTGCCCAGATTTTAAGATATGCCTCCCAGCCTTCCGCCTCAAAAATGAATCAACTATAGTGAGATTATGAAATGCAAAAGATTTCACAGTTGAATACTCATCACTGTCCGTCCTTGCAAATATTATAGTTTGGGATGGCCATTTCTGCAAACGGTATACACTACAATCATCAACAACAACAAT
Organism: Torreya grandis; assembly: GCA_037957365.1. Classification (NCBI taxonomy): domain Eukaryota; kingdom Viridiplantae; phylum Streptophyta; class Pinopsida; order Cupressales; family Taxaceae; genus Torreya; species Torreya grandis. The sequence goes on from JARHVA010003087.1 coordinate 1,755,387, forward strand.
AATAAAAAAATTGTATTTGTCATTGTAAGGATTATTATACCTCTATAGTATGAAGAGAAGGTTCAATTGCTAATATGTTACAGGATGCTGATATCTCTAGCGTCCTTAATCTCTTCATATGCTTCAAACTTTGTATACCTGCCCCCATCCACATAGTGCGCACTGACAACGTCTCCAATGAGCTGCAATGTTCTAAGCCTTTTATTTGCTTATGCTTTTCAGTATCATCAGAGATTGTAAAGTCCTTAAGTGAGACCAATTCTGCAAAACTTGGAAGCTCATCTAGATTCTCACATCCCCGTATTTCCAGTCTTTGAAGGTTTACCAGACCACAAATGCCACTTATGCTCTTCAGCATTTTACAATTCGACAACGATATTGTCTTCAATGATATTGACAACCTTTCGATGTCTATTAAGTGCTCATTTGACAGAAGAGTTAGAGTTTCCAAGCAGGGACAGCATTGTTGAGAGATTGATATCCTCGACACATGAGTCTTTCTTAAATCTATGAATTTGAGATTGTGCAATGAAGACGAAATAAACCCTGACCCTAAAGTCAATTCTCTGATCGGGCAGTTGGAAATATACAATTCTCTGAGGTTACTGAGTTGTTCTAGTGCTTTTGGTAAAGACTTTACTCCTGCAGTCGCTATTCCCAAATGCTCTAAAAGATGAAGACCTCCAATAGACTCGGGCAAAGATTCTAATTTTTCACACCGGCGAATTTGAAGATTAGTTAAAGAGGATAAATTCCCAAGAGAAATTGGCAAGCTTGTCAACAATTTACTGCCAATGTGCAGATGTTCTAAAAGATGAAGACCCCCAATAGACTCGGGCAATGATTTCAACTTTCTACACTGCCGAATTTGAAGACTCCTCAGGGAGGACAAATTCCCAATAGAACTCGGCAAGCTTGTCAACAACTCACTCCCTATTTCCAGCACTTGCAGTTGGCTCAGTTGACCAATGTTACTTGGAAATTCCCTTAAGCTGTCCATTCCTTTCACATAGAGCTTTCTGAGTGAACCCTGATTTGTAATGCGAGGAAATACTTCCAATTCCCTACATTGTGAAATATTCAAAATCTCCAGCTTTGTCTTATTTTCGAGAATGTCTGAGGTGAAAGTCAGCTTGTAGCAATTTTTTAAATCGATGTATTCCAGATGTATCAGCTCCTTAAAAGAAAGTGGCAACATCCTCAATTCACCGCAAAAGGACAAATCGAGATGTCTCATGTTTGTCAAATCGCCGAACCTGGTTGGCAGCGATGTTATACTTGTACACCATTGTAACTGGAGGTGCTCAAGGGATTGGAGAAGACAAAACTCTTTTGGCAGACCGCCCATGGGACATTCCTCAACCAAATCCCCCAATGATATCTTTTTCAAATGCTTTAGACATCCTATTGACCTTGGAAAACTGAGGAAAGAGTGGGCACCTGTAATAAGCAGCTCTCTCAACTCCAAAGCAGGCTGCAGCCATGTTTCAATTCAGTTGGACCAAAATCCGTCCAACAATAATAAAAACATTAGTAAAGATATATACTTATGTCAGCATCGTCCCTCCACAATTCTTTTAATTTCATAGCTTTACAAAGCTCCAAAACTCTTAAATTCTTCAAAGAAAGCCACGACGGAAGAGTTCTCTGCTGAAAGTCAACCCACCTAAGCCAGACAAGGTCTCTTGCTTGTATTGCAAATTCCTTGGCAAAATAATGGTCTCTGACAACTAGGAGTTCTAATCTCAGGTAAGGAGGTGTAAACCTCCTAAATTTTCTACAATAGCTTCTTACAAACTCCATACACTCTTCAAATGGGGTGTGAAAATTGGACCAGCAAGGAGCAGTAAACCAGCAAGGAACCGTAAAATCTTCATGAAACTCGGTAGTTTCCGCTATAATCCCCCGAATCTCCACTACTTTCTGAAAGGAAAAAAACAAAATAAAACAATTAATCTTATGGTCCGTCGAACAAGCAATCCTTCAACACTAAGATATAAGACATAAAGGGAATGAAAATATTAAGCTCACCTTGGGCTCTCTCTTAATGTTGGTTATTTGTTGTGGTAACCAAAGACGATGGGGCGAGTGTGTAGTTGCAATTTCTTTTCCCAAATCTCTTAAATGATCATGCATTCTTATTCTGTTCTCATCATCGAGTTCAACCATGCATTTATTTAGAAGTGTTTCCCAACTATGCACACCACTCCATCCAGATCCATCCCATATTGCAATGGCCAAACTTTTTTCTTCTCCAATGAAGAAACATGCTGTATCTAAGAATATTTGCTGCTCTTCTTTATCTAATGCATCATAGCTTTAGTGTATCTTTAATGTCCTTGGGCAATAATCTGGAGATTTTATTCAACTGAGATTCCCACTAATCCCTTGAATTTCCATAAAGTTGTCCTCCAAATAGCTTAAGGGATAGAGGCAATCCCTTGCAAACCATAACAAACTTCTTAACAAGATCTTCAAATCCTTCATGTGGGAACGGTTGCAAGAAAGCATGCCAACATAATAGTTGACTAGCATGATCAGGATTTAATCCTTTCATTGTGTAAATGGAGGAGATGCCCCATGATTTGAGAATGCCCAATTCACGACTTGTGACCAGAATTAAACTACCCCATCCAAAGCTATCTATCCGTGGCAAAAGAGCATCCAGTTGGTCTTTATGATCCACATCATCCAAAATGATAAACAAGCGAAGAGATCTTAAACGGCTTGCTAGAATTCGCTTTCCGTCTTCTACATTGTCAAATGAAAAACCCATTAAATCAAAGTCTTCAAGAAGCTTTTTCTGCTTATTGTGCAAATCTTTCTTAGCTGATGCATCTTGTACTTCAAAAAGGAAACTGCATTTTTCAAAAGAATTAAATTTTCCATTGTACAATTCCTTTGCTAGTGTCGTTTTTCCAGACCCACCCATACCGACAATCCCAACAATTTGAACATTTTCTGAAGATTCAAATATAATTTTGTCAAATTCCATTACCACTTCGTTAAGACCCACAGGATATTTGGCTACCTCTAATTGCAACACCTTTTTCAACTCCTTCGATACACAATTGACAATACTTTTCAATAGCCTCCCTTCGTCACTGGATTAAAAAACCATAAAACAAACATCATGAGCCAAAAATAAAAGTAAACATACTAAAACATAAACTAACTAGCGTTGGTATGTAAAATTACATATGAAGGGAAAAGCAAAAGAGAAGATTATTCAGAGAGATTTTGTTTATTTTTATTTTTTATATAAACATTTAAAAAAACTCCGTTGTGACCAATCTTGAAGGAATGATATAAGAATGTTAAAAAGAAATTTGGAGGATTGAGAGAAATTTGTTTGTAAATTTGGTCATGAAGTTTCGATGATAAAGGAAAGGGAGAAATTTGTTTGTAGGTAATTTTGGTCATGGAGATTTCATAATTGATCATATTATTTATATTTTTTATTTTTTTTCCCTAAGATATGAGATTTTTATAATTCATAATGATAAAGAATTTTTTAAATACAGAATCTAATTTCATATCACAATAGATTTTCACTTATCATAAATTTTAATAAAATAAACAATATAAATTAATATTATTTAAAAAAATTGTAGATAAAAAATAAATTAATAAAATGATTTATCACTTCTATTATTTTTCAACAAAAATTGTAAATAAAAAATAAATTAATTTTATTCTAAAATTAAAACATTATAAAAAATTAAGTTATAATAAAAAATATTAATATCTATAATTTCATATATAGTAAAATTAATTCCAACTCAAACATAATATTATTAAAATAAAACATAAATATTAAATAAATATATTTAAAATTTTATTATGCCCTCATAAAATTTATTGATATAAGAGGTGGTTGGCCTATAGGTTTTGGGCTGGATGTTTTGTATCTATATATTAATGTGCCATTTTATTTTATAATAATAAAGAGATATATATGTGAAGAAATATAAAATCAGAATTATATTTGTTATTATTTTTTTGAATATTAAATTATTTTAAAAATAAACAAACATTAATGACACATGAATATATTTAGTTGTAGATTTAGAACTTAATGTATATGTTTGTTTTAAAAAAAAATAGTTATTATAAAATTATTTTGTATTTTAATCTAAAAATGATTTTTTATAATATTTTATATTTTATTGATATATTTATGAGATATATATTTTAAAAAATAAAAGAAAAAATCAATATTTAAATAATAAAAATAAATTGTAAATATTTAAATAGTTTTATGAGAAAATATGACAAAAAATAAAAATATGTAAATATTTTTATCAAATTAATTTCTAAATTTCAATCATGTACTAAGAGTGTCAGATGGTCTAGACACCTCACAAATGCATCAACGGCAGTTACACCAGTATCCATATATGGTATCTAGATTTCTAAAAACACCTAACAAAAGTGTGAAGCGCAGTTTCACCATTATCTATATATCATATCTATATTTTTATGTGAAGTTTCTAACAACACTAATAAAATATCTGTATGTTTATATTTAAATGATATATTTTTTTTACCATTATATTTAATATATTCTTTTATAACATTAAATATTTATTTTAATAATTTAATATTAAATTTATGAAAAGCTTTAATTTGTGTTTTATTATATTTAAAGTAATTAATAATTTTAAATGAAATGTAGTATATTTTTTATATGAAATTTACATTTTTATTATATTTAAGTGAATCCATATTCTCTTACATCTCTTAGGTTTAAATTTTACTTCGTATTATATTAGATTTTACTTTTTTATATTTTTTATATTTAATTTTATTGTCTAATTTTTTATTAGAAATATTAGGTGTATTTCATGCTTCATAAGCAAGGTTTAACCCTAGGTCATTCCAATTTTTGAAAAAATCATAAAATTCTATTTTTTGTTTGCATGGTATGTTTGTCCATGTTTGAAAATATGAAACACCAAAATTGCATAGATCTGAGATTTATATATGAATATTTACTAGACTTAGAAAAAAAATTGTATTATTTTTATTAATGGTAAAAGTGAGTTTTTTGGAAAAAGGGACTCTACCCTTTACAATAAAAACTGCAAACATGATTTTCAGAACTAGATATAGAATGAAGGTTATAGAGAATCAACCAATAAAAACAACACTACAAAAACACTAGAAAAGTAGCAACTTCCATATCAGTTGCACAAAACAAAGATACCTTCATAGTCAAGAACATGGGACCATATCTAGTTTTGAACCTCCAAATAAATGGACTCAAGGAGCTCAGATACATCCATACAAACTAAGATTCGAGCATAGGTGGTGTGTATATAATCTTTTGTAGTTCCATCCACTTCCAAGAATTATCCCAAAATTGTACCTATAGCTGACAATGCAAATTTAGACCAAAACTGAAGGGGAAAGTAAGAAAGACATACCCAAACTAGCCTAATATGAAAGATTCAATTAATGGCTTGAAAGAAGAAAGCTAAGGCTTTATTAAGAGGAGATGTTTATCCATATACCAATTATGTTCTTGCATGATTGAATTATGATCTTTAGAAATATTAAAAATTGCTATGAAGAAACCTCTAACACCAGAGTAAATCTCTAAGTTACCTTTCATGAAAAGTCACAAATTTTCCAAAATCCACTTATGGAGTACTAGAAGTCTTAGCCAAAGCTCTTTAAATATTCATTTTATCCCATTATTAGCAAACCATTCTTTGTTTTCCAGCACATCTTCAAGAACTTTCTCCTTAAAGGAAATAGAGAAGTTTTTTTTGTAGGTGCCACATGCTTGTAAACCCTCTTGGATGACACTTTTGCAAAAGAATATTTTTTCATAGTAGGCTAAATCACCTCCCCTAAATATGCCTTCCCTATTTCCTTAGAAATAATATTTTGTCTCTGCCTCGATGAAATATTGTGTCTCCTTAAATGGAATGTGAATCTCAACAGCATACTTTTCTTCCCTCATGACCATTTTTGGATGTTGTGCTGAGATAATAGTCTCATCACTCTTCTTGTCAACATGTTAGGTAGTCATCACCCCTATGGATGCCTCCCCTATTTTCTTGGAAGTATGCCCTCTAGAGCTTCAGTTGTTGCCATAGGGGCCATCATGTTAACATCTAGAAACAGGTACTGTGTTGCCTCTATCAATGGTGACTTTGGAATCACCCTTGTAACATTCACAGAATAACCAATCATGATGATACTGATGATGATCAAATAGGTTTTGAAGGATTGGTAATAATCCCATAATTCCCTACTGCTATTGATGCCCTCCTTACCTTAAGCACCACTAATATAAACCCTACCACTACTGAAGTCACCACCGTAGTAGAGTCAAAGCAATCAAGGTTAGGTTTTGTGGCTTCGCTAATATTATTGGTAATTTTGATAATATTTTCTATCATTTTGCTAGCTGAGAGTTTAATAATATTTTTAAAAAAAATTGTATTGTAAAAAACCCCTTACTATATATAAAGTAGAATTGAAAAAATGGGTCCAATTCTTTGAATAATGTTTCTAAAATTAGAATTCATTTGTAAAAAAAAGTGAATGAGAATGATACATTTGAAAATTATTTTTATTACAATAAAGCTTTGAATGTCCAATTCAATAATAATGATAGCCAACCATCCACATTCTAGGATGCTCTAAAGGAGCCTACTAGTGTTAAATTAATGAAATATTTATTTGATAATCGATAGATCCTAAGAACAATGAATGATTTAAAAGATCGTATTCTTGACTTGCCATTCATTTCAATATCTTATTAATTTTTATTATATTTTTTCACATAACACTCCAATTTATTTTTTGTATTATTCAAAAGTTTTCTCAAAATCATTTATAATCTTCTAAAAGCCCTCCTATTATTTATCAAATTCTTAAAATTTCTACCTAAATTGTTTTAGATTATTCTAAAACTCTTACTTTTTATTATTTAATTATTCTAAAAATTCATTAATGGCTTCCCAATTTCTTCCAAATAATTTCATATTTCAAAACCATTCCATTTTTTAATACCAAGCTAATCATTCTTGTCACTAATTGCTTACCCCTTTATCTATAATATATACCACTAACTATGCTATCCTCCACCTATTTCTTCCACTCCACATCTTGAAATGCCTACCTTGATGCATAACCTTTATAGCATGAAACAAATTATTATTTGTGAGTGTGAAAACCTCAGGATGTATGGTCTCAACTAGTATTTAATTTAGTTGAGATAATATATTCACACAATTGAATTAAAAGTTTTTATTTAATGTGAATTAAGATTTAAAAATTAATCAAAACTTTTACACATTTATAAATTTTAATTAATTTAAAATATAATATTTTATTTTAAATTGTACTCAAAAAATAATTTTAAATGTATACTAATAAATAAATAAAAAACTTTTAATTTTTTGAAAAAATTATAATGTGATTTATTCATATTTATGATCTAAAACATGAGTTTTATTAGATTTCATAAAATTAAACATGTTTTGGTATTTAAAAACATTTACCATCTATGGATCCAAAATTACAAAATGTGGGCATACTACTATGTTTTCACCCAAGTTTTAAACTTTAAACAACATACCCTGAGAGAGAAAATATCTATCACATGAGTTTGGTCAAACATAATTCATGGAAAAATATCCTAAAAAAATGAGTAGTGTTTGTACATGTAACTATTGATGGATCATAAGTGGAAGTCCCATGAAGACCCTTATCAACATGAGCATAACATTGATACTCATGTGAACCTAGTATGTTAGAAGAATCTAAGATATAGATTAGATAATAAATGATAGTGGACAAAATGACACTGTGATGTTGGCTACTGTAACGTTAAATTTGAAGTAAGTCGATAATAATTATCTTCCCTATTGTGCATAAAGTAGATGCATAAGTTACATCAACTAACTCAATTTGGGTATATAAGAATAATTAAATCATAATAATGATTTTTTCTCTCATCTTTCTCTAAAAGTAGTCTATAACCATTCATACTCGAGGAGGAAACCCTACATTGATGATGCAATAATATTCAGGGTTATTTTTAATCCTACATCGATAAAAATAGATTAAGATTAAAAAATAATTTAAGTTATTTTGTATGTAAATTTTGTTGTACAAAACTTTGTTGTATTGATTTTCTAATGCCTTTATGCATGTGAAAATCCAATGTAATACTATTTGTGCAACCAATTTTGAACAAATTTAGTTCTTCTGGGCATCCATATTGACCCACTCATCTTGTTTTCCCTTGAAAAAAAACATTTCATAAGTCTCTAATTGCACACAAGTGTCTTTGTGTTATTTTTCATTGCCTTAGTGCACACATATATTTATTTAGTTCTTCACAAATTTGATTTTACATGCAGTTTTGGTTTCAAATTTTTGTTACTCATAAATCATTGCAAGAGCATGTTTTGAAGGTCATTTTTGGGTTTAGTTATAGTTTAGAATATCCACACATAGAATTGAGACTTGAAGTCTTTCAAATTGTAGTGTCCAAGTTTGTGACATTTTATGAATCATGTTGGTGTACAATAGTGTAAATAGTATGACCATTTCACTAGGAGTCTTTTGTGCATATTTTATGAATCATTGTGATAACCTTGCAAGGTTGCAATATTTGCATTATTTATCATGATTTCACATGTTCTTGATGTGCTTCACCATGATGGCTTATGTTTTGTAGTGTTACAGTGCATTCGGATAATGTTGCAAGGATATGTGTTTAAAATATTTAATTATTTTAGACGGTTATTTAAAGAATCATTATAAGTAAGTTGGTTTTGTACCTATATAAACTTGCCTCACTGCTTGATCTAGCTACACATCTAACTTAAGGATAAATCATAGTGAAAATTAAGAGAGATAGATACAATTGAAAACACTGAGATAGAAAGCAAAGATATAAGGCTATGATGTTGTCATGCATATTTTTTGATATTTTTTTGTTCAATCTATATCTCTTGCATTTGAAATATAATAAGAGAATGCTATTGTTGTTTTGTTCTATTATTTCACTATAAAAATTATAAAAGCTACTTAGTCTATCATATCTCCTCATTGAGACTTATAGCTAAGACCACATCATTTGGTATCAAATAGAATATTTCATTCTTTATAGATGACCACACATAGTCTATTTTATATATTTATGATTTTGGGGATAATGTAGAGAAGGCATATTCCTATAGGAATATTAGGTATGTATAGTGAGTTTTATTTGAGTTAGACTAAATGGTACACCAATCAGGGTTAGATGTGAGATTGTTGAGAGAGGATATATTGTGTAGATTTGTATATTTAGTAGGATTGATGAGACACATATAAGTTTGTTTATAGGCTATACAGATTACATAACATTCAGGGATTATATAGGAGGATGATGAAAGAAACAATGCATCTACAAAGGAAGCACCTAAGAAATAGGTTGAAAAAGAAGAGATCAATGAATATAAAGGTATATTCCTACATGCAACTACAAGGATGATTGGAAAGTCAATGTTAAACCGTAATTGTTATTAAGGAAGTTTGAGTCTTGAATAAATTATTTACTCGATCATTGAATCAAAGTAATACATCAAGTATGAGAGTATGGAAGATACAAAGAATGTGAAATTTTCATGTACCAATTTGAAGGATCAAACATCCTTATAGTGGAAGTATGTGCATGCAATAATAGTTTGTGGAGATAAACATGAGATTAAGATCTGAAATAGAATGGTTATGAATTTGAAGGAAAAAATCATAAATTCTAATTACCAATTATTTTTTAAAGATGCTACAAAATTTATGATAGAGGGAGATGAGTTTGAAAGATTACTAAAAAAAACTTATATAATCGTCATTAGATTGGGTCATATAGAACATGACATTGAGAATATTTGAAGATATATAAATGGATTACACATTTCTATTCAAGATGAGTTTGGTATGATCTAGTTCTATTTTATTTAAGAATCTTACTAATACGTGATATAGGTTGAGGGGAAGTTATCCCACAAGAACAAAGGTGAAATGTGTGGGAAAAGAATATTTTTCATGCACATGAAGTTACTCTATGCAATAATGAGAATCTAATAATTCCTAATGCAATGACAATAGTGCACAAAGAGGAAGATGTAATATTACTATAGTTAGATGAACCTATGGATGAGTTATGGGAAGAGGATTCATGGCTACATGTTTCATATTTGGTGGAACTAGTCATTGATAATTTGAGTGTCCACAAATGAAAAATAAATAAATTAGGATAAATTATGGGAATGCACATATCATGGAAGCATATGAGGAAACTATTGTGTCAGTATAACAATGTAAAAAAATAGAAATGAGTTAAGCTATCAAGATGAAGAGGGTGTTGTTGAAACTAAAAAAGAAGAGAATAATTATGCATAGAGGAATAAACTATTCAAGAACATTTGAAAATATAAAGGTAAGTGAAACAAGTTATTTATTGATAATAGTGGTAAAAATAATCTTGTTTCACAGGAGATGGTAGAGAATCTTGGTTTAACAAGGATTATGAATTCAAACCCATATAAAGTGTCCTGGTTGATGATTGAACATTATATTCTAGTGAATGAACATTGCTTAATAAGTTTTTAGATTGGGTTGTATAAGGATGAAGTCACATGAAACATAATGCCCATGGACATTTATAATGTGTTACATAAAAGGCCTTGAAAATTTGACATGAAGGTGTATCATGATGGCCATGAAAACACTAAAACTTTAGTGTAGAATTAAAGGGATTACATTTTAATTATTATAAAATATAAAAGAGAGAAAGTGCATAATACTTCAAGGATATTAAGGACTTTAGGGAAAATTTATGATAGAGGTGAAAGAGGAGCATATGTGTTATGCTTTCATACCAAATCCTAAAAATACTATTGGTGAAGGAGTAGAAGATGAACTTTTTAGTAAATTAACTACTAGATGGGTTTCCAACTATATGAATTATAAGTCATTGAATGGATTTGATCCTAGGTTCAAAATTATAAAATAAATCCACACATAAGCTGACATCTAATGTGAATGCTCATGTGTAAGGAAAAACATAAGGGTCTGCTAGATAAAGGCTTGTTAGTAGAAATTTTTAGCATGTACACTGTTCCAACAATGTTAAAACCTAATAAAGGAAGTGAATGGAATATCTACACTTATTATAGAGTCATTAAAAAAATTAAAATTAAGAATATATTTACATTTATATACATTAATGATTGAAGTGAAATACTTCTTGAAGATTGGTTTGAAGAGTGGATATCATTAGATTTACATAAGTTGATTAGTGGAAGATTTTAAGAATTCATGAAGGTTTGTACGAATCACTAATCATGCCATCCTAAGTAAATAATGCACCATATATGTTTTTGAGACTCATGAATGAATTTATAAAACCATTGTTGGTAAGTTTATCATAGTGTATCTAAATGACATTTTTAATTTTAGCAAAATAGACAGAGATTACTTAGTGCAATTGAGAGAAGAGTTACACTTGTGATGAGATTAAACATTGTTGTTCAATTTGAAGAAATATAGCTTCTTAAAGGAGATGTTAGTATACTTGGGCATTTTAATATCCCAAAAAGGTTTGAATATGGTTGCAAAAAATATCGATACTTGAGTGGATATAACCTATGATTATATTTGAAACACAAATATTTCATGGCCTTGCAAATTTTTCTAAGGATTTTAATGGGACATGCGTAAAAATCACCAAGCTAGTGATAAATATAGGAAAACATTTGAAAGGACTACATAGCTAAAATATAGTTTGTTATAGTTAAATAATATTTAGACTAAATAACCAATGGTGGAATTATTATGGTTTGGAAGGGTATTTCAAGTATAATATGATGCAAATTACAAACTTATTAGAGAAGTGATATTTAAGGAAGGTATGCATCTTATTGCATACTTTATTGAGAAATTGAATGATGTGAAGAATATGTAGTCATTATATGATTAAGAATTTTATGCCATAGTGCAAACACTTAAATAATTAGAGGATTTATTTGTTTCCAAAGGATTTCATATCATATAGATACCATCAATCATCATAATTCATAAATCATCAAGGAAATATGAACAAAATAATATGAGTTGGGTTGAGTTCCTCTAGATTTATGAGTTCATTTTTATTGAATCACCAAATTTAATTAAAATAGATTTGTAAATTTATTGAGTAAAAGGTGTCTTTTCTTTAATGAGATGAAAGCATGAATCACATGGTTTAATTTTATGAAATTGATGTACTTATAAGATGAATATTTCAAAGATGCACATAAATCATGCATATAATTAGTTAGTCATGAAAAAATATGAGGGTTTGATTATTTCATGAAACACTTGTTATTTTCAAGATCACAATTGTGTATACCTATATGTTAAATGCATGAAAATTTGATTAAGAAGAAACATAATGGATGTTTAGTAGGTAATTTAGATAATTAAAAAACATATGTACAATGGCTGAAAATTAATTTTAGCTAAAATGAGTGTGGATGTGTGAAAATACATGAGACAATACAAAATTTTATAGTTGACAAAGGGGAGAAGCCAAAAAAGGAGGTTGTATCAACCGTTGTCTATTCAAAAGAAACCATGAGAAGATATTAGTATGGATTTTATTTTAGGATTTGATATAACATATAGAGGGCATGATTTCATATTTTTAGATGTAGATATATTTTATAAATGAAAAAAAAAAGCCTGCAAGAAGAATAATGAGGTGATACACATTAATAACTTGTTTTTTAGAGAAGTTGTAAGGATGCATGGATTTATATGTACAATAGTATTAGATAGGTCCATGTGAAATTTATTAGGGATTTATGGAGGATATTTTGGAAGAGATTGGATACCAATTTATAGTTTATTTTAATGTATCATACTTGGGTAGATGGATATACAAAGTTAGTAAACAAAAGTATTGGTAATTTACTACAATTTTTCATTAAATGATAGTTAGGAATGTAGGATTCAATTCTGGAACATGTTGAGTTTTATTATATTAATTAAAATAATAAGTGTACCAAAAAGACACAATTTCAAATTGTGTATGGGTTAATTCTAAGAGTTTTTTTAATAAAAATAGGTGACATTAAAGATGAACGAAAGAAGAGTGTTGAAGTAGACTATTTTTATAAATATATGCACAACTTAAATTAGTAAGTAAAAAGATAGTGGGAAAGAATCACTACACAATATAATAATACACAAATGTCAAGAGAAGATAAGTGTTAGACTTATTCTTACCACATTTACCAAAAGAGGTATTTCGAAATAGAACTTATGATAAGATGAAATGGAAGAATATTGGACCATTCATTGTGTTTCAAAAGTTTAAATATAATGGGTATGATATTGATTTATTTGAAGGGATATACATATCATCTATTTTCTAAACGGCACATTTTTATTCATATTTTTTAAAAATAATTTGTGTAATAAAGATATAGATAGGAGAGCTATGTTATGTGAATCTAACATAAGTAAAGATAATGAAAAACATGCATATAAATGGAAAATGATTTTACATCTGAAAATCATTTTTGGTAAAAAAAAATGCAACATAGTAACTTTATTGATTATAAAATAAATTTGACCATTTTATAGTGTTAAAACTAAGTCTCAAGGTTTGTAACCTTCATATAACTTTTTATGATATATTACGATGCACACACTTGACCATGTGTTTTTATCTTTTAAAAATATTTGTTAAACATATGTATCATTATAATAAATGTACCTTTTTGAATAACTTCACTTGTAATGTCTATATAGTAGAGGAATTTACATTCACCAACTATTGAGCCAAGTGATCAATGTGTAATGATCCTTGACAAGTCTATGTCAAAGTTCCACTAAGACATTGTAAGAAATTATTTGGTCTAAAAGATAAATTTATATAAGTGTATCAAATGTCTTTAAATAACCTTTAATTACTCCAAATAATTCATATCTCCTCACAACATGTTATCATGACTTAACCCTTCGATCTACTTTACAACCTCCTTGAGTGTAATGAAATTGTGTAAAACATATCATAAAGATTCGCCATTATTACTACAAATTTAAAACATTTTGAAACTATCATAGGAATTCTACAAATAAGTTTGTGCAATCAACCTCAACAACATCCTATGCAAATATTGCTTGTGTAAAACACCTTGCATAGTAACTAACATGCCTACAATATAGAATTTCATAAATTCAATAATATATTATATACTTATATAAATATCTCTTTCTTGCACTAAGAGAAATTCTTAAGACTCACTACCTTGGTCAATTTATCTATAATGTTTTCCTTTATGTCCACCTTCTCCAAGTACATGACTCTCCTCCATAATTTTCCTTAAAAATGATATCAAAAGTAAAAGTGTTTTGTATAAGAATGATACTTAGGGTTCTTTGATAGAAATATTATGCTTTGATAATGATAATTTATCTTTATATCCTTATGTGTCAACCCAATAGTTAAACATAATTTATGAATCCACACCACTTCCCTACTTGCATGAGTAGCTTAAATATATTAATATTTTATGGTATATATTACAACACTAGCCTTCTATTTACTTATTCAACTTATTTTTCCACCTAACAAGTTGAATAAATACCCTTTGATAGGCCTATGAAACTCAAGATCTCCATTTTATTTAAAACCCATAAATTTATATAGATAAAAAAAATTAATTTCCATAGATGTTCCTTATTTTAAAATTGCATATTCATCATACAAAGTCACAACCATTTATTTTATGTAGATACTTAAACATCCTCTTCACCACTACCCAATGCTCCTTTCTCAAATTGAACATGAATCTACTAACTACTCACAGAGCTTCATCAATGTCATGGCTTTTAAATACCATCATGTACATTAGGTTCCCCAGTGCACATGCATATGGAGACTTGATCATGTCTTCCAACTACTACTATGCCATTGGACATCACATAGTTGATATATTGTATCCAACATGAAAAGGTGTGAACATAGGTTTGTAGTCCTATATCCTTAAAATATTTAATACAATTTTAACATGCCTCATATGGTATAGTTAGAGATTTTTGTTCAGATAATCTTGTTTGATTTCCATGCCCAAGATTAATCTTACAATACCAAGATATTTCATATCAAATTGCATATATCATTTAGGTTTTCTCGATGTGATCATACGCTTGATAATTCCAATTAAAAAAAAGGTCATACATGTAGATAACTATGATGTAATAATTATCACCCTCTTCCTTGAAGTAAAAATGAGGATCGGTATTATTGATCGAAATCCCAAGTCAAATCACATAATGTTATAACTTAGGGTTCCACATTATAGGTTATTATTTAAATACATACAAGGACTTATTATACTTATATATAAAATCCTCTTTCCATTTTATCTTAACTATCCAACTAAGAAATGTAGACCTCTTATTTAAACTTCTCATGTAAAAGAATTATCTTAACATCTATATAATATATCTCAAGATTAAGTACAATGTAAAAATCTAAAGTAACCTTGATTGAATTCATTTTCATAATAGGTGAGAAATTCTCACCAAATTGAACTCCCTCTACTTATGACAATCCTTTTGCCATAAAGCAAGGATTTTACTTCTCCAATATCCAATATCCATTATGATTCTTATTTAAAACTAACTTGTTGCCTAGAATTTTCTATCCAAGAGGTGTCTTTTCAACATCCCAAGTCTAATCTTTTTAATGACTCCATTTCCTCCGTCATAGTATTCTTCCAAAAATTTATCTCTATGAAACCAAGATCTCCCTTCACCATATTAGTGTCTTGACCATTAATCATTAATAAAAGGAGTATAGAATGAAAATTTAGTGGGCAATACATTTGAATCATTCTACACAGCCATTTTGATCTCTTTAGAGTAGGAGTCATAGGGTTCCTCCTCTCCTAACTCTTGAAACTCTTCATATATTGTAACATACTTATGTATAAAATCTTCAACATATACAACAAACCACGTCTTTTTTATTTTTTTATTTTATTACTTCTTTGTTTCTAAGACAATAACCTTGTGCACCTCCTTAAGAATAAAATTCTCTATATATACTACCTTTTTTGTGTTAAGGTATGGTCTAAATACTATTAAATAAGAATTAAAGCATAGCTCACACATGAGAGAGGTGAAAAAATGATAAATATAATAACAACCAAAAAGATTGTTCAATTATACACTATTTTTTTTTGTATAAAACTAAAAGTTTCAAAAAACACAATAATGTAGCTTAACCAATGTAAAGTACGGAGGAGGAGGAGATCATTAATATAAAAGTCAAGAATTTTCATCTCTTTCCTATTGGCCATGCTAGAAGTGGAATTTGATGGTTGTGGTGCATGTGGATAGTTAATCATTTAATACTTCCTTGGACATGTGCACACTCTAACTACACACTAGCATGTTTTAATATGCAAGATAAATACCCAAGTTAATTTAACTAAAGGTGCACAGTTAATATTTTCACCAACACTACCCCCCATTAAGTGAAACTTAGTTATGTCTAAGATATCAATCAAGTGTCTTAGAATCCTCAAAAAATAGTTCCCTAAACTAGACTTGATAAGGTATCTATATATGAATATCATGAAAATATGATTATCTCAAAAAATTTGGTAGTAAGGACCCAAAGAAGCATTGCATACCCATCCCTCCTTAATGTTAAACTTGGTGGAAGATGGAGACTGAAAAGGTTGTATCTCATAAAAATATGGATAGAAATAAGGTAGGTGATTCTCCAAAGTAGTGTTGAGATTCAAAAGTCTTTAATGTGGATTCTATGCAAAATAGAAGGGGTCACCTAGTGAGAAACTCATGATGTTTACATGAGTGTTATGAATCCAATACTCTAAACACTAAAATACTATGGTAATTTTTAAATCATGAAAAATGATTACCCATGGGTAGTTTTGAATCCTAATTGATGTTGATAATACTAAATGTCAATTGAGACATGGAATCAGTCATATTGTCAAAGAACGTATAGAAAATATATAAGAGTACACCAAATAATGCCATCAAAAGGTGAAACATACTATAATTCTCATATGTATTTTAGAATAAAAAGTGTCTAATAATATACCCATGTACATGTATAGAAACTAATCTCATTATTATGATAAAATAAAGAAAGCACACATGAACATAAATGTGCTTATTTGCATAAATAAAAAACTCTCTTATAAAAAACACTGAGGTTCTTAGAAAGAGGCCTTGATTATCTCAAAATAGATGGCACGAGTATGAGTGCCAAGATAACCTAACCATTGACTGGTCCATATGGTGAATAAACTAACAAAAATCCAAATAAATTCCTACATGAGTGGCCCAAAATACACTCCTTCAATCACATAAAAATCCATTGATTTAAGGGATGACAAAAGACACAAAGAATGATCATCATGTTATTGTGTTGAAATATAGACAAAAATAAGTAATTTGCATTAGTAGCCCAAAATCCATTACTTTAAACACATAGAAATTGATTGATTCTATGGGTATTAGAAGTCAATAATAATGACCATCATGTAGAAGTGTCAAAATTTTCAAATAATGAAGAAATTATGTGCACAAGTGGACCAAAATCCACTACTTCAACAAGTCCAAAAGTACAAGAGACTTGCTATAAAATTACCATGTAAAGAGTGATAATAAATTTTCCTAATAAGGTGTTGTAGATAAGGGCATGTTATGTACCCTTCATAGTGTGAAATAAAAAATACCTTTTAAGAGATAATGGCTGCTAGTTCAGATAAGAGAAAAAATATGTATAATTTTATTTGTATAGGGAGTATAACTATTTGTCTAACTGGCCCTGACACTCTGATCTTGGAAAAAATAATATCCAAAAGAATGTGATAAAAAACACATTAAATGTGCAATTAATTTACCAAATGTAAAAAAATTACCTTAGAGAGGTCTCACCAAAATAAAAAGTGCACCCTCCAAGTGAAATAAAAGCATCATGGATGAAATCCACCAATGAAAAATATGTAAGCAATAGACTTAGATGTAATCTCTAGCTAATATAACCAAAAAAAACTCTAGTAAAGAAAAATATGTAACCAACAAAATTAGATCCTAACCATAGCTAAATATAACAAAAAAACAACCTATCATGAAGTACTAAAAAAAACAAGAAATTTGGTCCTAAAAACATGTCAAATGAACTACAATGTCCTTTTCCCTTCCCATTGAACCTTTATTGCACATAAGAATTTTCAAGGTCATTTCAAAATGTGATTTACATGGTTTGACAAAGGATATGTTACAAAAATATATATATTCTAAAAAATTCCTAAAAACTTATACTAAGCTACAAATTAAGCCTTTAATGGCTATAATACTATGTTAAGATTTATTTTAACTAAGGTAAAATAATAACTGAAACATAACTCAAACAATATAGAAGTGGGAAGAGGAGAACTAAAATGACAATCAAGAATATTGCTCAAATATGCATCATCTATGTGTTTGTATATAACTGAATGTGTCAACAATACAAAAATGTATATCAACCATTGTGAAATACAAAAGAGGATAAGGGTATTTATAGCAAAGTCAAGGACTTGCATCTATTTTATTGGAATCATATGAGTAAACTTACATAGAGTAAATCTTTTTTACTTATGTCAAGTTACCATACATAGTAAATAAGTTCACTTAAGAATATTTGTTACTCATATATTTATTGTAGACTTATAATTTTTCATTTCTCAAATTTTATTAAGGTTTGTTTTAGGCTTGCCCACTTAATATGGGATTTACTCTTTTTTAGGCTTTGTTAAATTATGTACTTTGTTATAGTTTATTTTTTCTCCCAAACTATTATTGAATATAAACATCACTCCTACATAGTATATTTAATTGGAGTGAGAAATTAAAGTTTATAAAATAGTTATAGGAATATTGAAAATACCATTTGTATTTATCAATATTACATTATTTTCCAAGGTTTTCTTCCTAGTCTGAATATATTTTATCTATGCAAGTGTTCATATCATGATCATGCATTTCAAATTGATCCAACGGAATATTCAACATCCTTTCAGATAATTTCATGGTATAATAGCTTTGGAATTATGGGTTATAGGTTTGTGTGTGCTTTTGGATATTCTTAGCAGAGATTTTATTTGGTGTTGGCTTAATGTTTATCACCTACTACTAGAAAACTCATTTTTCTTTTTTTCTTGTAATTAGACTGTACGATATTTCTTGTATAAAATTTTATTATTTTATTCAATTGGAGGAGCCATAATTTTTTAGGCATTGGATTTTTATTGATTGTATATAAAATATTTAGTGATTTATATTACAGCTCTAGCTTGGATTTACAAGGGATTGTAGGTTCCTACATGCATGCCATTTTTTTAATAGATTGTAGAAAGGCTACAACATTTATCCTCAGGTCTCATGGCCCTTATTTGGATGCACTTAGACTATATACATATAAGTTGTCTTTTTTTAATGGCCTTATTTGGCCCAATCACCTTCTTGGAAAGCACTTTCAACTATAGTCAAGAATCATTGGAGCTTACAACATTTTTGATAGCATATTCAAAGGATTTTCCATGCTAAAACCAATGTTGGAAGTCACATGCCATACATAAAAATAAAAGATATTTATAATCTCCATTGATATTTCATACACCTACATAGCTAGTTGAATGATGAGCTAAATAATTTATTTCATGTTCATAATTGGAGTCATGACATACACCTGCTCATTTTACCCTTAGCTAGCAGCCTTGACACTTTGAGATTGATAAAAGGTTGGTCTTTTTTGATATTTTGAAAGCTTTTTTTGGCAAAAACATGAGCTTCTGCTAAAACAATTTAAGACCTATCAAAGCCTTTTAAAATTTTGGAAAATAAGAGATTTTTTTTATTTTTCCATACATACAAAAAAATAGACACTTGATTTAATACATAGTGGTATAACCAAACAAGGCAAACCATTATATTTGAAGGTACTTTTGAAAAGTGTCTATAAAGTATTTGAAGGTTTTTTTAAAAACTTGTAAATAATTTGTTGTTTGTTTTAAGTATGGAGGGGAGTGATAGGGAGAGGGGGTGGTTGTCATATGACACTAAAACTGTAATGGGGTTAATTTTTAAAAAAATAATTGTATTAAAGAGTATAATGTCATGATTATTTTCCACTACTTCTTGCTCATGAAATGATTCCATATGTTTGATCTTCTTGAATTCTTCAACTATCATGTTTAAAAATTGAAGATGAAAAATCTTCTCATGTCAAAAGGATTATGGAGGATTTCTAATGACATGACTCCCATAGCATTCACTTTTGAGAAAGACAAGTATGCATATGGTTGTAAGCAAGATTAGGCTCTTAAATTGATTGACCTCAACACCTTAGATAGTCTCCAATTTTACATCTTCAATGCAAAAATGCTAAATAAGGTATGACACATTTTAAAATCTCTTTTTGTAAAAGTTAATTGATTCAAAATGTTAGAACTAGATGCAAAGTTGAATTCCCATTAACCTTCCTATGTTTCTTCCATAGAAGAATTGCTTTCAAAAATAAAACTTTTGAGTTCATAATTGAAGTTAGGTAGAAAATTTGAGTATGATAAAGAATGTGTTTTTCTGATTTTGTTCAAATTAAAAGGACCATATGGTGTTTTTTAGTCTACCTTTTATACTATGATGGACACACTAGGTGATGAATTTCATTGTCCTTCCTTTGAGGTTTTTTATCAGAGATTGACTAGAGAACAAACTAAATTAATGTCCCTAGATATAGTTCCTAGTCCTAGTCACGCCTTGATTGTAAACACATCCAAAGGAAAACAATCACCTAAGATGAAAACAAGAATTCCACCTTCCAAACCAATAGAATCTTCCTCCCTGGTCCTTAAGTCTTCTAAGTCAAAGAAGCCTAAACATCCCTCTTGACAAAAATGGTTTATGACCCTTTTCACTTTTATATGGGTAAAAACCATTCCAAATCACATTATTTTAGAAAATGGAATATTTGGAAGCTGCAGTTAAACAACACTTCCATTTGCCTAAAGAATTTCTTGCATCAAGATTGATATTTAAGATTTGTATGTTTTTTGAAGTGTATCTTGGATGATACTATGGAGGCAGATTAATATTCATTGATGAAGAATAATACATGGGATCTTATAGCACTTACTGAGGAAAGGAAAATTAAAAAATGTAAAAGGGTTTATAAGACCAAATATGTTGTAGATAGATCAGATGATAAGTACAAGATACAACTAGTTGCAAAGGATTTTTTATAAGTTGAAGGGGTTGATTAATCTAAAACCTTTTCCCCTGTTATAAAAATGAATTATGTTTGTGTTATACTTTCACTCACCACTTCACATTGTTGGATGGATTCTTAGATGGATGTGAATAGTGATTTATTGCATGGTGATCTTCAGGAGCAGATCCATAATTTCCATCCTCATGGATTTGTGTAGGACTCCTAATTGGTATGTATGAGATATGTCATTATCTATTGGTCTCAAATAAGCTCCTTAATCTTGGTATGAGAAGATGGATAGCTTTCTATTAACTTCTTATCTTTATTGTTGTGAGTCAAAACATAATGTATACATATTGAGGTATGATGAGGACATCATGATTTTGGTTTTGTATGTGGATGAATTTATCCTCATAGACAGTTCAACATATTTAATTTAGGAAATCAAAGACAAAATGAGTGATAGGTTTGACATGACTTGTCTAGGATATCTACATTACTTTCTTGGCCTCTATGTGCATAAGTATTCATAAGGTGTTTATATTAGACCACAAAAGTATTTTATAGATCTTCTACTTTAGTTTGGCATGGATAATTATAAGACTACCCCCACTCCATATTAGTCAGATGTTATTTTAACCACCACTTATCATACTCCTCTTATTAATAAGATTTTGTACAAACAACTTGTTGGTAGTCTTCTTTACCTGACGCATACTAATCCTAACATCACATTTGTTGTGAACCTTGTCTCTTCCTTTTCCCATGATCCTCATGAGAGTCATTGAATAGCCACTAAGTTTATTCTACACTATATTGGGGTCATGATTTACTCTGGTATAAATTACACACCATCTAGTTATACATATCTTACTAGTATACTAAATTTTATTGGGTTGGTGACATTGAAACTCGAAAATCCACTTATGGATTTGTATACACACTTGGTTCTGGTCCAATTACTTGGGCATGCAAAAGGTATATTGATATTTCATTGTCCTCTAATGATTTTGAGTATCAAGGTGATATCAAGTATAGTCAGGAGATTCTTTGGCTTAGACAATTGCTAGAGGAGTTTGGCTTTTTGCAATAGGGTCTGACTATTCTTTGGTGCGATAAATGTTGACCAAGTCTGACTTCTAGGCTAAACTTGGACCCCTATAGGTAAGAAACTTGGGTTTTTAGATATTTATGGGTCTAAATATTTTTAATAGGATATATTATGGTTCAATTGATTCTATCTAATTCATTTCGAGCCTTATTCATGGTTTTATTATCTTACTTATCATTATGAGTCATTTAGTGTGCTTTTAAGGGTCATAAATGCAAGTGGCACTATTATCAAGGTGCCCAAGTGCCCTATTGTACTTTCAAACATCCAAGAGATCATTTTAACTATCAAATATGTCAGTTACATTATAATATTATATATTGTCTAACTAAAATTAAATAAATCAACAAAAAAGGGAGAAAATAACACTTATACGGCCCATGGGGAAGTGTGCCATCTAGGAGAAGATATTATAAGGCATATTCACCTTCTTAAAACTAATTTATACATTTATTTTTCTTTTGAAGTTTCATTTTAAGTCCAAAACCATTTTTCTCCTTTCTTGGTTTCTAGACACACAGAGGTGACCTTCAGATTTTTGCTCAGTACGGACATCTAAAGAGGTTTCAGGGAAAATAAATTTGGGAGGTTATATTATAATCAAATACATTAATTTTAAATAGATATTTTGAATAATTGTGTCTTGTGCTTCATGAACCATCCTTATGAAGTTGATTGTACTTTTTTGGTAGTTATTTCATACACCCTATAGGTTTTTTTAATATTTTGGTCACATTTGTTTGAACCAATTGGTGATGTTGGTTTTAGAATATTTTTTATACCTCCTTAGATGGTCTTCATTCTTAGTTTCATGATTCATGATGTTTTGATGAGAAAATTAGTCCAATTTATAGGAAGGTACCACCATGTGCAGTCTCAGTCAAAGTTATTTTGGTTTGTAGAGTGTTTTTTTCTTGTAAAAGTCTCATATAGTTATAAAATGATGTTATATAGGTCTTAGGGTCATAGGACCAGGTATTTCCATGTTTTGGTTTCACCATGTCATCTTTTGGATATCTTGCAACCTTATCTTTCTCCATTGTCAACTCTTTGCCCAACTTCACTTATAATCACATGTTTAAAGCTTGTTCAACATGTTCATGGGATGATTATCAGGTTAATTTAGTTTTCCAAGCCATCAAGAGTTTGAAATAGTTCATTGAGATGATTGGGAAAGGTGAAGGTGTGTTCACAAGCTCAATCACTATGCCAAAACAGTGATGAGATATCATACCTACCTTTTCCCAAGTATTTGTAGGTTATTTTCACATTTGAAGGAATGTTTGAAGATTTTACTAGGATCCCCTTATTTTCAATCATACATTTAGAAGGTTGATAATAGGTTTGAACTACCCATGAGGCCTTTTATCCATGTCATTGTTTTATTTCATGCTCACTGACCACTTTCAGATCAATGCACATCTATAGTAGCCATTAATGATGTCATGATGATAGGTGTAAACCCTGATATTGTTCCAAACTATTAATATTTCTACAAGTGTATTTGAAATATTGAGGAAAACATACAAGGTTAAAAGTAATGGATAGTTTCATGTTGCTCATATTCAACTCATTGTTTGTGCACCAAAATATCCACCTATAGGTGGATGAGTAGGGGACCAAAAGGTTTTATAGAGAGATTGAATTAGATTGACACTTAGGATCTTGGTATGATGAAAAAACCATGATAGACCTATATAATTTGATAAAAGGGTATGAAGAAGTGTGAAATCATGTTGAGAAGACATGAGACTGAGTTTAGGAAGGTTTTCCCTAAAATGTCAAAACAGAGGTCAAGAGGCCTTTTGTGATTATCCTAAAACATGGAGGTAAATATTTTTAAGACATCTAGTGAGGTTTATATTATAACCCCTAATATATAAAGTTTACATGCCAAAAATGGAGGTAAAATAGTAAGGGGAGATAGGTTGTTTGAGGACTAAAATATGCCTCCAAAAACACTAAAATACTCCATTAATGTCTACATGTTTAAAAGCGTGAATGGTCTTTTGGCATCTAAAGAATAAAATAGGACAAACTCTCATATTAGGATGGTTCAACTGATGGAATGGTACACAAATTACTTAAAGGCTATAAAAATAAGATTGAGACATGGTCTTTTAGACTCTAAAACCACGTATAAGGGCATTTCTAACAAAGAGTAAACACCTATAGTAGTCAAAAGCAAGGTTTTTGAGTCATGGTAAGAATAAACTTAGTCAGGAGTCAAAAGAGAATTTAAGTGAGTCCAAAGTGTTTACATATGTTATGTGAACTTAGGGGGAATTCAAGGAGTCTTTTCACATCATAACCCAAGCTTAAAGAGCAAACAACACCTAAATGTAGGGTTTAGAGGTAGAGCATCTCAGTATAAGATAGTTACCTAGAAATTGATGATAAAGTGGTGTTTGAAGGTTTCCAAAGAGGAATAATAGTTT
Organism: Torreya grandis; assembly: GCA_037957365.1. NCBI lineage: Eukaryota > Viridiplantae > Streptophyta > Pinopsida > Cupressales > Taxaceae > Torreya > Torreya grandis. The sequence continues at coordinate 1,780,234 of JARHVA010003087.1, forward strand.
AAAAACATGTTGTGTCACCTCAAGGTGGATTAAATGAGTTTTTTCACATCAGAACCCAGGTCTAAAGAGTTCGTACACACCTACAATAGTCAAACATAACGTTTCTCATTCATCTTAGAAAAGCCTCAGTCTAGTGAGTTGAAAGTGAATGTAAGATTATTGGGAGGATAATAGGATGAATTAAACATATATTCACCTTATAAATATCTATGATGAGCTTCATAATCTCTAATTAAAGCACAATACCCTATAGACAGGGGTAAACATAGGGTGTCTTAGTCAATAGGGAGAAGAGACTCAATTTTGACGATCAAAATTGCATAGGCAGGGTTAAAAGGAGTTTATACCTGATGAAACAATGTGTTATCACCTCAATTAATATGTTGGTGATTTCATAAGATATAATCAGGAGCAAAAGAAGGCTACACATGTCCATTATAGCCCTGTATAGACCTACAATAAGGTCTAGTCTTTGAGGTGATATAAAGAGAAGAAGATGTTTAGGGGAAGATAAAAGGTTTTCCATCAACTTAAGATGATACATGAGTGATTAATTAATTATTTACAAAAACCACATGGCCCTTTCAACATGTTCATCCACTCTTCCTATTGGCCAAGGCTATCAGTTTGTACAATTAGCTAAGAAACATCTTTGCTCAATAGATGAATATGAGGAATTCAAAGAAGAGGAATGTTTTGGGGTAAATACAAAGATTACATAGAATTAATTGGATATGGGAAACATGTTTAATAATTTTATAATCATTTTTTTCACATGTAAGGGTTATTATTAGGTGGATTTGAGGAAAATGCAAGAAAATAGGCTTTTTAGAGGCATTTTTGGACATTTTGAGTTGGTTAGACACCTAAATCAAATAATCTAGATAAAACATTTATTAAAAATAATCATCAAGACTTGGAAAAAATCCTAAAATACTCACTTTTCCTTGGGGATGAGGGCTAAAACCCACTATTTTCTCTCAGAGGTTAGTAGTCTAGTAAAATTAGGGTTTAGCAAAGCAAGCTAGTGAGACAAAATGGGCAAAGAGCTTGATATGGAGCTTTGGTAAAATAAAATAAAATATAATGAAGTGTATGGAAGGAAATTAAATTATAAGGAACACTAATTTAGGCTCAGACCTCCCAAGATGACCAAAATACCCCCCGCACACAGTCCAATTAGGCAAACATTTACTAGGCCTAGTTAGTGAATGAGAGAAAAAGAAGAGGAGTTCTTGGGAGGTTGTATGGTGATCATAAAAGTTTTAATGAAGCATTAATAAGCATTATATACCATCTCAATCAAGAACCCAGGTAGCTCAAAATTGTAAAGTACATTATAAACCGTTTGGGCCTTCAAGGGACCAATAACCAATTGGGGGTCCATATTCACTTATAACTCTTGGAGGGATATCTATTTGATTGAGAAATGTTGAGGAGGTGGAAATAAACATGTTTGAAATTTTATTATGTAGAAGAACATACAATAAATCTAATTTTAGCTTAGAGAGAGCCCAAGCATGCAAAAAAGGCAGAAACAAGCTTGATGGTGTAGCTTCACGTGTTCATATCTCTTCTAAGAGTTTTCATGGGAAAAAAAGGGATTAGGAAGTGTTATCAAGGTCCATTAGCATAAATTTTGTGGAATTTTGTGTTAGGTTCAACATCAAATCTTTATGAACAAAGCTTAAGACCAAAAATTGTTGAAAACCCTACTCAACCCTTAGTCGTGACCTAATGGAGAAAACAAGATTGGAAGGTTGTAATAATGACATATTTTGGAAATGAAAGATATTGGACCATGTAGAGTACTCTTTCAGGCTATCTCCCACCCAGATGAGTTGTACAAAATTGTACAAACAAGGTATTTTTGACCATTTTTTGTATTTTGTAGGCTATAAAAGGTTTCAAGGGATGTAATCAAGTGTGAGTAGAATATTAGGACTTGTACTAAATACCAATAACCATTTTATTCCAAGGAAAAACTCTTAAGTGTCTAAACCATAGCTCTCATCTCAGCCAATCAAAATTGGCATAGTAGACACAAGGGTGAGAAGGATGAAAACTCCAAGTGTGATCCATTTTAAGGTGTACCTAAGAAATCCAAGGCCATAAATAGTCTTTCCAGGTGTCATTCACCCCCTCCCATGGATTTTCATGGAAAACTGATGCTATTTTTGAGGCTAAGTGTGAGGGGTGACAAAAAGGAGGAGTTTTTTAGACTATAGGCAGTGATGGCTTCCTCTTAAATGATTAAGACAATAAACAATGCATGGAGAGGCATGCTTGAAAGCCTTCCCTCTCATTCCAATAATCATACCTATCCCTAGTTAGTTGTGGCATGTTCAAACAGGTCCAAATTATGAAGGCAATTTTTTGAGCCAAGACTCAGAGTTTTATGCCACTTTTAATAAGTTTCATGACTTGTATGGACACTTGGTCCTCATAACATTGCATAGTTAATTCCATACCTCTTTCTCATGTAATTCTAACCTATTTTCTTAGATTGAAAGGTGTCCAAGTGACCTTTGGACTTCCCTCACCTTGCTTTTCTCTCAAAGGCTATAAATATTGACTCTTTTGGCTCTTTTTGGTAGTTTTCATTGGTTGATGGTGAAACCCTAGGCAATTTTCTACTTGAATATCTCTTGAATAAATAAAATAATTAATTTTCCATACTTACATGTTGTACAATTGAGTGTTATTTAATATTTTTGGTCTTTTCTAGTAGAAGATCATCTTTTCTATCATGTTATCCTTGATTGTTCACCAAATGTGCAGAAGAGTAATTATTATAGGTCTTTATTATTGTTCTCTTTTAAGTGTATATGTGTTTTATAAGTAGTTCATGAATATATTCCACAAAGGAATCATCCATTACCCTCCTAAGCATAAAAATACCTCTCTAACCTAGCATATGAAACATTGATCTGACAGTCCATCTTGAGGTGTCAATTTTGTGTGAAAGAAGCTTTGTTTAGCTCTAAGTAGTATAATTTCAGTCAATAGGAGGAAATTTAATATTGGTGCATCACCTTTAGTTTTATTATTTTATCTTCTTAACCCTTTTCATGCAAAGTTGATAGGTAAGAGAGTGTTTCAAAGTGTGCATCAAGGGAACTATCCCTTCTAAAGATTAATCTCAGCAAATTGTTACCCAGAACAAGAGAGATGTTTTCATTATACTACTTGGATGAGGAGAGCTAGGAATATCCTCAAGGAGTGCAAATCTAAGTCACAACAATAACTAGAGTGTAGTTTTAATCTCATGTAATCCTATTAAGCATCAATAGACCAAACATATTGAGATATATATGCACTTCATTTGGCAACTTATTTAGAATGGAGTTCTTTATTTGGAGTTTGTGCATATTACTGTGTAAATTGTAGACATCTTCACCAAATGCTTCGCTTCTCCATGTTATCTTTAGTTATGAGCATTGATTGGGATGTAGGAAGTTGTCCTTGGGGGAATTTACATGAAGTCATTTCCTTTATTCAGACCATACATATGGTTTGGATTATACGTGGGTACATTATTAGGCTACTAGTTAGGACCCATATAATCTTTTCTTTATTACACTCCCTAAGTATCACTTATGGGAGGGTGTTAGAGTCGTATGAGTAAACTTATGTAGATTAAATCTTTTTTTACTTATGTCAAGTTAACAAACATAGTAAATAAGTTCACTTCGGTATATTTGGTAGATGTATATTTATCATTGACTTATAGCTTTTGATTTCTCAACCTTTATTAAGGTTTCATGTAGGCTTGCCGACTCAATACGGGATTTAGTATTTTTTAGGCTTTGTTATGTTAAGTATGTACCTTTTTATAGTCTATTTTTTCTAACAAACTATTATTGAATATATACATCACAAATCCACATTATATTTAATTAGATTGAGAAAGTCAAGTGTCTAAAATAGTTACAAGAATATTAAAAATACCATTTGCTTTTATTGATATTACATTATTTTCCAAGTTTCTTTTTTCTAATATGAGTGAATTTTATTTGTGAAAGCATTTGTATCATGATGTAATGTACCTAGAGAGGGGTAGGATAGTAGAATAGGGAATGGGTAGTTTATTGCCACATGCATAAGAATAAAGAGTGGATAGATGAGAACTCATATAAATAAAAAGCCATGTAGGATGTTGTAGATCATCAAAGAAGTAGAATTATAATTAAGCATTTCTATGATAAGGAGGAAGCCCCATCGAAGTGGAAAGTGATTCAAAATAATTTCTTCCATAAAATGAATAAAAGAATATATATTCAATATTTGTGTATATTTTGTGTATGTGAGAGATACTAGGTTGATAACATTTGGTATCAGAGCACTTTCAAGGGCCATTTCTATGTATTTTTTTATTGTAAGAGATTGAGTGAATTATAATTTTGTAATATTTTACACTGTATGCTCTCACCTTGCCTTAATAGGGTCCTAGTGATTAGAAAGTTGATAAAAATTGACTTGGAGAGAATTTTTCTTAGGAAATTTGTTTGGGGAGTGCAAATTGTTGTAGACATAAAGGTATTGTGGTGACTATTTCTATTTCGAGAATATTTTCTAGATTCATGGAGCAAGTATATGATCTCCATTATATATTGGGATCTTTCAAAATTTAGATCTACATCCTTTTATCTCGTCTTAGTTGCAATTTGAAGCCAAAATTTACCAATTTCAAGTGAAAGTTTTGTTTTTTCATTAAAAAAAATCTAACTATTCTTTTATAAAATTTTCATAGATGATAGTAAATTGAGCAAAACAATTTCTGGGTTTGGTGAACCTTTATTCTTTATTTTGATAATAGTTTGAATTTTTCAATTTTGTTTATTATTGTAAAAATTATTATAGTTTTAGTGACTACTAGTTTGGAAAAAAAATCTAGTCATATTAATGGTCTTTTGTAGTTGTTTGGTCATATGTGATCTCAATAGTTAAAGTGGTATTTTCATATATGTTCTTGTGTCACTGTAAAAAAAATAAAAATATTGGTTATTTTTTAAAGAATACATTTTTTGTTGAAATTGATGCCCACTCTTTGGTTCTCATGAAGCTTTATATTTTCTCTAGCAATAATCTCACTGGTGCATTAATTAAACTTTGAAAAATGGGTACTATTAGGGAATATCAGACTGAGTTTGAAACATTACCCAATAGAATCTCTACTTCATTATTCATTCACTACTTCATTAGTAGAATTTAATATGAGATTTGAATAGAGATTCAAATATGGAAACCATAATCTATAAAGGAAATCGTAGGCTTGGCTAAGCTTGTAGAAGACCTCATATACTATAATCATCATGAGGACATCAACAAAAAAGACATTGATTCCCTTTCATATGTACCTTAGCAGGTTCCAGATGATACCATTTAGAAAATAATCATGCTCAAGTAGGCCCCTAATGGGCCCAAGCCAAAAATCATAGAGTCCAAGTAGGGAACTAAGTCTTTAAATCCCTTAAAGAAAAATGCTAAGGAGGATGGTATGTATCCTCAATTCATTCATCAGGATGACTATTTTGAGCACCCTTGTTCTCATTTTGAGGATATGATTATCATAGTTCAAATTGAACTTCGACCTTTAGTTATAGTGCTCATGTTATGTTAATGTACATGTTCATATCTAAGAACATGCAAATATGCAGAAGCAAAAAAAGACACATAGACGTGCCTCTATCTAGTCTTCAATCTATTTTCATATGCATGGGCTAACCTTCATTTGATTCTCCTATTTCTTATCATGTTTGAGATCAAAACATATTTAAGGGGGAGGCAATGTGTAGATATCTAATTTCTAAGACCATTTATGTTAAAATTGTCAATCTTATTCAAATTGCACTCAAATGCACACTTTAGGCTAAAAACCATAAAACGTGCTAAAAGGCTCGAGCTTGTCATTTACAAGTGATAATCTAGGATAATGTATCACTAAATGGGCAAATTCATTTTATGGGATACCTAAATTTTATCAATTCATTTCTAGTCAAAATAATGATTTCGTCTTTTGTGCTCTCAATCACTCTTTTCTTCTAATTTGTTAGTACACATCACGTACCTTTATTATTTTGTGTCAACAACATCTTGAATGGGAACATAGTCCATATGCATCTAGTATCACCTTCCAATTCTTTTTCAATAAAATTATGACCTAGTAATATGACATTCTGATCAATTTGATTAACTGTTCACCAATTTCCAAAGAATTGCACTAAACTTGATTAACCTTGTTTAAGCCAATTAATCCAAATTAGAAGCTTAAGTAAGAAATCTATGGAATCTATTGAATATCTCATTATTGGAAATTGATTATTAATATCTTCATCATTAGGTCATGTCATCTATGGGGTGGCATCCATCAAGCCATAAGTGCATAAAATATCAAGATTTATGCCTCCCATGCCTGATTAAGACTCTCCATGCCTATTCAATGCCTCTCTATCCCAAATATTGATAAGCTTATTTATGAATTTTAATTACAAAATTGAATTAATCTTTAGCCACACATCTCCATATTGAGATGGATGGTTTCAGTTGATTTTGATCAATCCCAAAATTCTATAAATATAGAGGCCATGAACATCACTTTAAGCTTGATTTGTGTAATGTTATGATGTAGAACTATCTTCTCAATCCTTTACATTTGATTATTTATTTTATGTGCAACATTCATTGATAGGTTAGTTTAGTGATTGTAAATCATGAGCCTATGTTTTACAAGGAATTCTTGAGACATTGGAGGAGTTACCACCATTATTGGCAAAGACAACTCTTGATCAAGGGAGAGCATGATTTGAGCAGCATTTGTATGATGAATCCATTTGGGAAAGTGATATGATGTTACTTTCTTTAAATTGTTTCTTTTTATCTCTTGTAATTCATGCATGAATAGATAGGATTAATTTAGTTTACTCTTATGCATTTTTCCTTTTATTTATTGGACTAATGTTTGACTAATTATGTAATCCTCTCTACATTTTGGTGCACCCAGTGGGATAAGATGCATCTCACATATGAAGGATAGTATGAGGAAAATTTAAAATTTCAGTTTGAATGCTTAAAACTCTAAGTGATTTCCTATTTTAGTTTGGCTAGATTTTTATCTTCACATGTTTACACAGGTAACCACTAATGGTTAGAGGAACCGTCGACGATTGAGTAAACCACTGACGGTTATTTTCAACCATCGATGGTTAAGTGAAATTATCACCAGTTGGTATAACCATTGATGATCACTATGTTTTTTATTAAAAACACAGATTTGAGAGATAATAGGCCATTTTCAAATGCTTGGTTTGGGGTCATCCAAACTCCATTTTTCATGAGTTTTTTTTAAAACCACGTGTTTTATCCTAAATTTTAATAATTGGACATCAATTTAGATTCAAGTTGCATATATTTTTTGCAATATTTTTAAAATATCTTTAAATGTTTCTAATCTAACACATTTGATTTTTGGGTGATGCTTTTAGGTAGATAGATAAACACCAACATTATTACAAACTTAAATTCACTTCCAAGCTAAAGGACACTCTAACTTTTTCATTGTAGGGCCAACATGAAATTTGTTAAAAAATGCTTTTTAGATCTTATTTGAAAGCTTAAAATGGACTAGGAACTTTGTTTTGGTTCTTAATATAAAATTTAGATACTTGGGTGAATGCTTAGACAAATTTTACTTTCAAATTTACAACTTAAGACCAAGGGGTTAAAAGAACACCACTTAATATTTCATTTCGGGTTTAAAATTGAACACACTTGTCAAATTTTTTTTTTCTTCAATAGTTGTTTAAATATAATTTGATTGGCAAAGTGGACATTGCATGTATGCCCTTCCATCCATCTCCTTTAGAAAACTTTTGGAATCAAAAGCATCATCCTTATTGTACACATGCCTAGTCCAAGGCATAGAAAGAATGTGGTATAAAGCACTCCCCAAAAACTTGAAATAGTTTGGGTGATCTTGAAAATGACCCTAAATTTTTTCTCATATGTATTTTATTTTAATGCATCTTGGCTTATGAGTGGGGACTTCATTACCTCCCATGAGTTCTTTAGGGAAGCTTTGACTCAGGATTTCACCACTTGGCATTGTCTTCAACCCCTCTCCATGGGGGGTATATAAATTGGGATCCTCTCATTGGGATGATGATTGGAGTGGTTAAATGATCTATATTAGTAAAGGCTAAGCTTGAGATGTTTGAGGATATTGGACATCACACTATATTGAGTAAGTAACGAATGTAGTGGTTTTAAAAAAGGAAAGATATTTTTACAACAAGCCATATGACATGGACCCAAATGATGTGTTGCTTCTCTTATTTGATGACATGAAATTTGGTAGATATGGTATTAATCTAGAAATATTTGAAAACTTGCTAGTTTAGTCAACTCCACATTACCATACCCTTGCTATCATTTGGATGATTATACTTAGTGTATTTTGGTTACTTTTGCTTTGTATGTTTTGAGACTAATTTTTTTTTGTTTGTTTATAAACCATGCCTTTGAGTTTAGGAGGGTAGCTTTATGCTACCCAAAACATATCAAACCATTTTTCTTACATTTAAGTCTTTTGAAACATAGCATAGATCACATCACTCAATCCTGCTTAAGCCATTAGGCTACTAAATTTATTTCAAGACCTGTTTACCATTGTATAAAAAACCATTTATTTCAAACCATGTCACATCAATTATTTTGACCTTGTTTATGTGTCATCATGTTGTCCACTCTTGTATAGCTTATTTGGTCAAATTCTAGTCTTCAACATTACATTTTCAGCTAACCTTATCAAGTTTAGATCCAAAAATTGATTGATTTATGTTTAGGCCTCAATTCATGGGGTTGATACATAGATCTTTCTCTTTTGGGTTGCATAAATTCAGTTAAATGATTACCCAAAATTGAACACTATTGATTGTTTGTTTGTTTAAATGCCTCTCCTCATCATTGTTTGTGTCTTTATGTAGGAGAACACAACCTTTCTCTAAAAAGCCTTTAACATTAGGCATTTAACATTAGACTATTTTATGACAAATCTTGGCACAAACCATTTTGAATATATACCCCTACCCTTTCAACCAAGGTTGAATCTTTTATCTTTTGAGCATCGCATTTTCATAGTTTGTAGAACTCTAAGCCTTTTTATTTTTGGAGCTTTCTTCATTAAATACATATATGTCTAGCTACACTTATGGTGGAGTCATGGATAGTCCATCTTATGATAGAATAACCACTCAAAATAATTTGTATGACTTTATTCAAGATGCCAATGGTGATAATATGGTTTGTGAGATCGATTTCTCTCCACCTCACAAAAATCAATCATGAGAACACAATCAAAATCCAAATTATGATCCAAATCGACACTAAAATGATTGGGTTTATCAAAAAGATTTGGATGATGTGGCTTATGTAAGTAATCAGACTCCACAACGTGTTAGGGTCACCATTTTAGAACTTCCTCCTTTGGTTTTCACACACAACTAAACTAAGAAGCATCTAGTCATTATCATTTTAGGACCTCCTCCTTTGGTTTGTATAAGTAACCAAACTATGAATCATCTATTCATTACCATTCTTGGCCCGTCACCAATTTTTGATGAACCTATTATTGAAGAACTCCATTTGATGAACCAATTATTTTTTATCCCTTCTTCAATAGTCTAATTTTTGGAGAATATACCATTATTCCCAACTAACCAAATGTTCCCCACTTTATAAATTCCATGTTGATCTTCGAGCAAAAAAAATAACCATTACCTCTTCAAGAGCCATCTTATGAGAACCATAATGTGTTCAAAGTTGATATTCTACAACCATTTATGAACTAAAAATGAAATTTTATTATTGAAACATCCATTTGTGATAAGTTGACCTATGATAAGTTACCTATTCATATTTTACATATTTTTAAGGAGACTCATCTCCTTGACAAGCCAATCTTTATAGAGTTGTCTCTTGATCTTTTCCCACTCATTAAGGAGTCTCACTTTGATAGACACAATTTTATTGAGACATCCCATGAGCGGTTCCCTCTTTTTGAAGGGATTCACTTAGATAAGCCAATCTATGTTGAACCCTTATTAGATGAATCAGTTTTTATTGAACCCATTATGCCATCATAGTTCATTACTCATCAATAATTTATCATTCAATAGAACATTAAATAAATAACCATATCATATGAAGAATTAGAATTAGATTCAGGTTTTATTTTTGAATCGACATCAGATTTAGCATTAGAAACATAATCAACATCAGTTGCAACATCAAATTTAAAGTCCTTTGCTTCAAAATTAGAATCAAAAATAGATTATAGTTGTGGTTGTTACAACATTGGTTATAATTACTTTGCAGATCAATTTGAATATATTTGTGATCCTTATATGGTTTTTGAGGATGATTACTTCAGCATCAACATAAGTTCTCCTAGTATCTTCTATGAATATTATGCTACCTTTCAGCATCCCACCATTATTACCACCCAACATATCCATTATATTGACATTCCACCAACAAACACTAATTAGAACTGACAGAATCACACTTTGTTGAACTTCATACATGGTGACATATCATTTACCAAAGAGCAAGGAGGCCAAGACCACATTCATGTAGCAAAAGAACACTCTCCTATTGAAACCTTTTCAGAGGTGCTAAGAGACAATCAAAGTTCAAAATCAGCATCTTTTAGTGAAATATTTTTGAAGGTGCAGAAGATAATCAAAGTCAAATATTATCATCTCTTCATAAAACCTTCTCAAAGGCACTATGGGATGATCAAAATAAATTCATTGGTAAAACCCTTGTCGAGGTGCCAACAATTGAGCATAGAAGTTTTTAATTATATACTGAAGATAAAATAAAAGATCAAATCAAAATAGCTTCCAATCTACAGCATAATTAGATGGTAGCTACTCTCAAGACTAATGATGCAAGAGCATTTATCATTTCCCTCCATTTTCTTTAGTTTAAATTTTTTTAAATTTGGCTAAAATATCTTTAGGTAGGAAATCAAATCTGTTGGGCAGATTATTCAGTTGGTTTGTATTTTCCTATGATAAGAGAGCCATTTGTTCATTTTGGGAGGTTGTTTTGAGAAGCTTAGAATAGGATTGAATCTTTAATTTGTGAAATACGATTTGGTATAGGGAATTTGTGTGAAAAATAGGGGATATGTATGTGTGGAAGAGAAGCAGGGGGCGTAGGAAGGAGACTGGCAGCGCAGAACAACACCAGGTGTATTTGTTTTGATATATATTTTTTAATGTGTGCTTCTTTTGAATAAAAACAATTGATTTGAGATTTAATATGGAAGAGGTTGCGTGTTATTCTGAGATCAAGCATAATATTGGACATGATTGTTTGCTATTGAAACGATTTTGGTAGTTTATACATTGATTCTGTTTGTTGTCGATACTCTAAGGTTTGAATATAAAACAATGTTGGGTCTATGACAATCATAGTAATTGACGTACCTATATGTTGGGTCGCATATGATTGTTTCACCATTCTACCTCAAATTGGATAATATGGATAAACTGAAATGGATCCTTTTGTTATTTTTCGCTACTGTTATTTTATTGTCTGGCATCGGACATCAAATGTTTTAATATTTGTAAGTTTAAACACTTCTAGCTTATATCTCCTCCACATTCAATAGAGATATTTTCCCCAAATTTTCTTTGGTCTTCCATATTATGTAACATTTATACGAGTGCTAGACTTTTGTTTCTCCAAATGAAATTTTGATCTAGGAAAGTGGAGTTGTGTTTCGCAGCAGCAACAATGAAGAATGATGATGAGGATCAGTTGGTCCCAGCAAATGAAAGTGGATTATGCTCTGACAGCCTATTACTAAATATAGCGCACCAATTTCAAATGTTTTGTTTTTAATACTGGGGCGTTTTAAACCACCAGAATCAATACTGTCTAGATTGCTTGAATCTACAGACTATGTAGAAAGAGAAGGAAAAGCTACAGACTGTGTAGGGTCATTGTTTATATGATTTTGTGTTTTGAATATCATTCAGAAGGACAATTTCATCATTTTTATCTTCATACATCAAGATAACATTCTATGTGTTGAAGAAATAAATTGGTCAAGACATATGTTTTATTTCTGCCATTAGAGATTTTCTATTCATGATCTATATGTTTGCTAAACATATAGTTTAGCCTATGTGTTGGAGGTCTGTATTCATCAATTTGGTATCAGAGCACAAGGGATTGTGCACAATATAAAGATCCAAGAGAAGAAGCAAGATGGCCATGAGAATAAAGAACAGAGGTAGAGCTGGAGGAAGGAGACCTGGAGGACAGGTTGCACTGGCAAAAGAGATTAGGAACCTGACAGCTAGGCTACAAGACTTGGAGATGGCTCAAAGAAGAGGCACTGACATGGGTGAAGTCAGTGATAGAGAAGAGGAGCCACCAGAAGATGAATTGGTGGTGGAAGTAGAAACAACTGAAGAGAGGTTGATCAAAGCCATTATGAAGGTGAACACAAAGCCAAAAATGGAGGTTCCAATGTATGAAGGTAATTTGAATGTGGAAGAATTAATTGATTGGATTAATGCATTAGACAAATATTTTGACTATGAAGGAATTGAAGAAGATGATAAGAAAGTCAAGTATGCCATGACAAGGCTAAAGAGTCATGCATCCATATGGTGGGATGGAGTGCAAGAAGAAAGAAGAAGGAAAGGAAAGCCAAAGATCAAAAGCTAGGATAGAATGGTAGCAAAAATGAAAGGTAAGTTTATGCCTAAAGATTATCAAGCAAATCTTTTTAAGCAATTATAAAATTTGAAGCAAAAAGAAATGTCTGTGAAAGAATACACTGAAGAGTTTTACAGGTTGACTATAAGATCAAGTCATATTGAGGATGATACAGAGAAGGTAGCCAGATACACCAATGGTTTGAAATTTTCCATTCAAGATGAAATTAGTCTTCTCATTCCTAAGACAGTAGAGGAGGCATATCAATTTGCCTTGAAAGCTAAGGAGAAGATTACAAGAAAACAAACATCTTTCTCAAGAGGAAGGGGCAGGTCCATTAGAGGTAGAGGATTTCAAGGAGGTAGAGGACAGCTGCAAACATCTCATGAAGAGGCCAGTAGCTCACAAAGTTCAAGAGGCAGCTATACACCAAGAGGAAGAAGACCATACCAAGGATATCAAAGAGGAAGAGGAATATTCATGGGCAAATGCTTTAAGTGCAACAAGTATGTAGGACACAGGGTATATGAGTGTCTAGAGAACCCTTCTACCAGCCATGAGAGGGGTGTACATATGACTCAAGGTGAAGAAAAAAGTGAAGAAGTTGTAGCAGCTTATGAAGATACCCCAGAAGAAGGTGAGTCTCTTTTGATGAAAATAATTTTGTTAAATCCAAATAAAGAAGTTGTAGAACCACCTCAAAGGAAAAATTTATTTAGAACCACATGTAAGAGTGAGGGGAAATGTTGTAAGGTCATCATTGATAGCGGAAGTACTGACAATCTTGTGTCAACTGAGATGGTGGAGAAACTAGGTTTGAAGAAGGAGGTACATCCGACACCTTATCAAGTCTCTTGGCTACAAAAAGGACACAAACTCCTGGTAAGTGAACAATGCAAAGTAGATATTCAGATAGGAACATATAAGGATCATATTTTATGTGATTTCATGCCCATGGATGTATGTCATATCTTGCTTGGAAGGCCTTGGCAATTTGACAGGAAGGCCATGCATGATGGAAGGTTGAATACATATATGTTTGAAAAGGATGGGATCAAGCATACACTCACACCATTGAAAGAAGAGGTTGCTACTGTTCTTGGACAGAATTCTAAAGTATTGATAGTGAGTGGTAAAGAGTTTCTACATCAAATGAAGAAAGAAAAGGTAAACTTTGCTGTGATTGGTCAGCCAAGGAGTGTAGTCACTACTACTAAGTTGATTGATTTGCCATTAGAAATTCAAGATATGTTGAATGAGTACATTGACATTGTGGTAGATGGCTTACCTAATGAGTTACCACCATTGAGAAGTATTAGCCATCACATAGACTTGATTCCAAGAGCAAATCTTCCAAATAAGGCTACTTACAGGTTGACACCAAAGGAAAATGAAGAGATCAAGCACCAAGTTCAAGAATTGTTAGATAAAGGATTGGTAAGAGAGAGTTTAAGTCCTTGTGCTGTCCCCACAGTGTTGAGTCCTAAGAAGGATGGGAGTTGGAGAATGTGTACAGACTCAGAGCAATCAACAAAATTACTATCAGGTATAGATTTCCATTACCTAGAATTGATGATTTACTTGATTGTTTAAGTGGAGCTACATATTTCTCTAAGATAGATTTGAAAATTGGTTACCATCAGATTAGGATAAGATAAGGGGATGAATGGAAAACAACCTTCAAGACTAATGATGGACTCTATGAGTGGTTAGTTATGCCATTTGGACTAACCAATGCACCAAGCACCTTCATGAGGCTGATGAATGAAGTGCTGAAGGAGTTCACTGGTAAGTTTGTGATAGTGTATTTGGATGATATTTTGGTGTTTATTCAAACTAAGGAAGATCATTTGAAACATTTGAGGATGGTATTGAGTAAGCTACATGAGGAGAAATTGCTAATCAATGTCAAAAAGTGCAGTTTTCTGAAAACAGAGTTGATATATTTGGGATTTGTGATTTCAAAAGAAGGATTGAAGATGGATAAGGAAAATATTAAGGCTATACTTGAGTGGCCTACACCCAGGAGCACATATGAGGTAAGAAGCTTTCACGGTTTGGCTAGCTTCTATAGGAAATTCATAAGAAATTTTAGTGGAATTGTTGCTCCAATGATAAAGACAATCAAGGGTGATAAAATAAGTTTTTGTTGGACTGAGGCTGCTGATAAGAGTTTTAGATTATTGAAAAAGAAGGTAACTAAAGAACCAATCTTGACATTGCTTGATTTTAATAAGCTTTTTCAAGAAGAATGTGATGCTAGTGGAACTGCAATAGGTGCTATTTTAAGCCAAGATGGGAAGCCTATAGCATACTTTAGTGAGAAATTAAGTGATGCTAAGAATAATTATTTATCCTATGATCAATAATTCTATGCTCTTGTATAGGCTTTGAAGAAATGGAGGCATTATCTTTTGCCTAAAGAATTTGTTTTGTTCACTGACAATGTTGCTTTACAGTTCATTAGCAATCAGAATAAGTTGAATCAAAAGCATGTCAAATGGATTGAATTTTTACAAAGCTTCACATTCACTTTTAAGCACAAGAAAGGACAATCTAACAAGGTTTCAAATGCTCTAAGCAAGAGAAATCTGATCATGCAGGAGTCTCAAGTAAGCATTGTGGGATTTGAAGATTTGAAAGAGCTATATAAGGAAGATCCAGACTTCAAGGAACCATATGAAGCTTGCATGAATCCAGTAGGGGTTGATAGAGGTCCTTGGATAGATTTCATGATTCAAGAGGGTCTGCTATTCAGAGGCAGCTAGCTTTGCATTCCAAGAGTTCCATGAGAGAGAATTTGTTGAAGGAAAAGCATAGTGGTAGCTTATCAGGACATTTTGGGTAGAATAAGACATTAGCACAATTGAGTGCTCATTACTATTGGCCAGGTATGGGTATTGATGTCAAGAAATTTTTTGAAAGATGTAAAACATGCCAATATGCCAAGGGAAGTAGTCAAAATGCAGGTTTGTACCAGCCACTACCCATTCCAAATAGGCCTTGGGATTCAATAAGTATGGATTTTGTACTTGGTTTGCCAAGAACTCAAAAAGGCCATGATTTCATATTTGTTGTGGTAGATAGGTTTTCAAAGATGGCTCATTTTATTCCATGTTAAAAAACAAGTGATGCTACTCACATAGCTAATCTATTCTTTCAAGATGTTGTTAGATTACATGGACTGCCTAGAAGCATTGTTTCTAACAGGGACACCAAATTTGTTGGACATTTTTGGAGAACCTTATGGAAGAAATTGGGAACACAATTGAGTTTCAGTTCAGCCTATCATCCTCAAACTAATGGCCAAACAGAGGTTTTCAATAGGAGCTTGGGCAACATCCTGAGAAGCTTGGTAAGTATGCATCCAAAACAATGGGATCTTGCACTTGCACAAGCTGAATTTGCCTATAATGATTCTCCTAACAGAAGTACAAGATTGAGTCCATTTCAAATCATGTATGGAATGCATCCAAGAGGTGTGTAGGAGTTAAGAAATCTAAGTAGCACGGAGACAAGGAGTGCTGATGCAGAAGAATTTGCCAATGCTATGCAAAATTTGCATGAACAGGTAAAGAAGAAACTTGAAGAAAACACCATTAAGTATAAGCTAAGGGTAGACCAAAAGAAAAGAGAGGTCAGTTTCAGTGTTGGAGACTTTGTTCTTGCTCATCTTAGAAAAGAGAGGTTTCCAAAAAAAGAATACAACAAGCTAAAGGTAAAGAAAATAGGACCATGCAAGGTAATAAAGAAGTTTTCAAATAATGCATATGAAATAGAATTGCCAAAAGGAATTGGAATTTCTCCAATTTTTAATGTTGCAAATCTATATCCATACAAAGATGAAGGACAACCAGCCAAAGAAACTGAAATAGGGGTAGATGAAGTTATCTAATGGGAGCAGCAATTACCAAAGGAAGTGCCAAAGGAGATTGAGAGTATCTTAGACAAGAAAATGGTTAAAAAGACAAGGGAGAAAGAATATTTCCAGTATCTAACTAAGTGGAAGAATCTGCCAGCTGAAGATGCAACATGGTTGACTGCAAATGACATCCTCAAGCTGGGCACAAGCGTAGAAGAATTGCTGAAGAAAAACAACAAGTGAAGAATACTTCTTCTGCTCCTTGGAAGAATGATGCAGAAGAATTTATCATTTCCCTCCATTTTCTTTAGTTTTTAAATTTTTAAATTTGGCTAAAATATCTTTAGGTAGGAAATTGAATCTGTTGGGTAGATTATTCAGTTGGTTTGTATTTTCTTATTATAGGAGAGCCGTTTGATCATTCTGGGAGGTTGTTTTGAGATGCTTAGAATAGGATTGAATCTTTAATTTGTGAAATACATTTTGGTATAGGGAATTTGTGTGAAAAATAGGGGATATGTATGTGTGGAAGAGAAGTAGGGGGCGTAGGAAGGAGACTGGCAGCGCAGAACAACACTAGGTGTATTTGTTTTGATATATTTTTTTAATGTGTGCTTCTTTTCAATAAAAACAATTGATTTGAGATTTAATATGGAAGAGGTTGCATGCTATTCTGAGATCAAGCAGAATATTGGACAGGACTGTTTGCTATTGAAAGGATTTTGGTAGTTTATACATCGATTCTGTTTGCTGTCAATACTCTAAGGTTTGAATATAAAACAATGTTGGGTCTATGACAATCATAGTAATCGACGTACCTATATGCTGGGTCGCATATGATTGTTTCACCATTCTACCTCAAATTGGATAATATGGATAAACTGAAATGGCTCCTTCTGTTATTTTTCGCTACTATTATTTTATTGTCTGGCATCAGACATCAAATGTTTTAATGTTTGTAAGTTTAAACACTTCCAGCTTATATCTCCTCCACATTCAATAGAGATATTTTCCCCAAATTTTCTTTGGTCTTCCATATTATGTAACATTTATACGAATGCTAGACTTTTGTTTCTCAAGATGAAATTTTGATCTGGGAAAGTGGAGCCATGTTTCACAGCAGCAACAGTGAAGAATGACGATGAGGATCAGTTGGTCCTAGCAAATGAAAGTGGATTATGCTCTGATAGCTTATTACCAAATACAATGCACCAATTTTAAATGTTTTGTTTTTAATACTAGGGCATTTCAAACCACCAGAATCAATACTGTCCAGATTGCTTGAATCTACGGACTGTGCAGAAAGAGAAGGAAAAGCTATGGACTCTACAGGGTCATTGTTTATATGATTTTGTGTTTTGAATATCATTCAGGAGGAAAATTTCATCATTATTATCTTCATACATCAAGATAACATTCTGTATGTTGAAGAAAGAAATTGGTCAAGACATATGTTTTATTTTTGCCATTAGAGATTTTCTATTCATGATTTATATGTTTGCTAAACATATAGTTTAGCCTATGTGCTGGAGGTCTGTATTCATCAACTAAACAACAAAAAAATCTTGTGGTCATATCATGAGCATCTTCAGAGGTCTTAGGCCTCACCATAACCAAAGTTATGTTGAATCTAGTATCAACAACATTACATGTGACTAAATGTCATGATATTCATTTGTTTCCCATTTATTATACACTCCATTATCACCCACCTATTTATTACCCACTTATATCATTTATCACTGACAACACTTTTATTTATAGAGGCTACAAAGTTATCTTGTCTCAGCATTTGAAGGAAGTAGAATCGATTGCCAATGGAAAATCACAATAATATTATTCAGGTCCAAACCAGCAATAAGTTCTTGATAGAGCAATAGTACCGATGAGGTGTTGGATATCAACTTTATAACTGATCATTTATATTGTCTTACATATTGAATAGGAAGCGAATCTCCCTATCATCAAGAGTAGTAGAACCAATTTTAACTTTTCTAATATAATGCCTCATCTCTTGGGGGTAACCCCATAGACCTTTTTATTATAGGCATTATTATACCATTGTGATCCATGAAATGTGATGTTTGAACTATATTGACTTGACATCTTTTGAGACTATGTAGGCAATGCTCAATTTCTATTAAGGTCAGCTCGATCACCCCTTTTCTATGCTATCATTATTTTATAGGCAACCTAAGGAATGCTCTCATCATTTTTCAAGTAATGTAAGCCAATCACTACTTGGGGACAACTTTGTTTCCACTATAGCCAATTATCTTCTAATCATTTCATTATACCATTTCTTTACTATTGACCAAGGCTTATTTTTAGCCATCCTACTTATCCCATTTTGATCTTGGTTCCTTTGGTTCATCTTGCACTTTCTATGGGGGGATTCCAATCTAGTTTCAATATTTTTTTGAATTCAATGTTGAATGACAATCTATGAACATAGTGTGACATTTGATCTGGCAGTTATCTTTCTCTTATTTTCTTATCTGGTATCGTTGATTATAACCACCTATGGGCAAATCAGTATTGTTTTGGTACCCTTGATTATAACCACCTTTGGACAAATCTAAATTATGACATTATTTCCTAATTATAACCACCTATGGGAAAATTAGGTATAATGCCTTTTTATCATGCATTTTCATATCATCTAGTCATTACTGTATACATTTGTCTTGTCACTCACCTTTGTTTGTGAACTTATTATAACCTAGTTAATTTTTCATCCCCTTTTGTATAGGCATAATTACTATGACTTGGGATTATTTTGGGGTTATAAAGGTTGTGATCGATTCATGTCAAGGTCAACTCAGTCCTTATTATCATACGCTCTCGTCATATTATGAGAATTTTAAGTTGGCACTTTCTCACCATTTCATGAGCTAGACGTTTTTGTATCTCTTAATCCTCAATTGGGTTGAGATACTTAAAAAAATCCAAAAACATTTGTAAAACATTCAAAAATTCAAAAACATTTTGTGTGTGTTTATTTGATTATTGTTATGTTGGTCTTTTTTTCTTGTTTGGTCTTGCTTCTTTGTTTTATTTTCTAAGTACATCTTGATGGTCCACATAGATCTTGATTATTCATATCTTGATCTCATGTTGTTAAGATGTCTTGTTTTATTTTTATTTGTCTTTGCATTTTTTTTTAAAAATGTAAATAGTTGTAACTCTGGTTTTGGTCATTGTTTTACCATTATCTTTAGTTATAGGTATTCACATTTGAACCAGCTCAATGCAATTGGAATATTATATCATTTTAAGTTATTCATACTTATGATGCCCAATTTATTTTACTATAGCAAGCACTTTATGCTCAAGTTTCAAAGTTTTAATGTCAACACAACTCTAATGAATGATTCTCAAGAACACTTTTCATAATCTAGGCTCATGATATGAACATAGGCATTTAGGTATCATGCATTTTTAACACTTGACTCTATGCTTAGATGTGTATCTCTTCACATACATTATGAGTCTATTCATTTCTTTATCAGTTTTCATTGGACCTCATTTCATTCTCCCCCCAAAATTGGGTGAACTACATTGGTGTGAAGTTCATGTTAGAATATGAGGCCATGGAACTATGTAGGCAACATCCACTTATCTAGCACATTTGAAGTTAGCTTAACCATCTTCATTCCTCTTTTCACCTCTATCATCATCTGTGCATTCTCATGTGCTTGGTTTTATGTGGCTTTTGAAAGTCTATCCTTCTCTTTCATCCTTGTATATCCTCTCGAGTGGGCATCATAGGTCTGTTCTAATTTATTCTTGACAACTCTTTTTTTTGACAAGATGTTTCTTCACTTGAATGTCTCACTATCCTTCTCAAATAGGGGGAAAATGTAGACATCCAATTCATACTATAATTTGTGTTAAAATTATCAATCTTACTTGACTTGAACTCAAATGCATAATTTAGGCTAAAAACCATAAAACATGCTAAATGGTGTGAGCTTGTCATTTAAAAGTGTTGATTTAGGCTAATATATCCATAAATGGGGCAATGCATTTTATGAAATACCTAACTTTGATCAATTAATTTTGAATCAAAATGATGATTTCACATTTTGTGTTCTAGATCACTCTTTTCTTCTAATTTATCAATACACATCACGTACATTTGTTATTTTATGTCAGTAACATACTAAATGGGAACATGGTCTGTATGCATCTAACATCACCTTCCAATTCTTCTCTAGTCAAATTATGATATAGTAATATGACATTTTGATCACTTTGATTAATTGTGCCCTAATTTCCAAAGAATTACACTAAACACGATTAACCTTGTTTAAGCTAATTAATCCAAATTAAGATTTTAAGTAAGAATTCTATGGAACTTATTGAATATCTCATTATTGGAAATTGATTATTGATATTTGCATCATCAAGTGCTATCATCTATGGGGTGGCATCCATCAAGCCATAAGTGCATAAAATTTTAAGATTTATACCTCCCTTGCCTCATTAAGACCCTTCATTCTTATTCAATGCCTCTCTATCCCAAATATTGATGAGCCTATTTATGAATTTTAATTAAAAAATTGAATTAATATTTAGCCATGCATCTCCCTATTGAGATGGATGGTTTAGGTTAAATCTGATCAATTCCAAAAATCTATAAATAGAGAGGCCGTGATGATTATTGTTAAGCTTGATTTGTGAAATTTTATGATGTAGAATTGTCTTTTCAATACTTTGCATTTGATTATTGATTTTATGTGTAAGATTCATTGATAGGTTATTTTAGTGATTCCAAATCATGAGCCTAGGTTGTACAAGGAGTTCTTGAGACATTGGAGGAGTTGGCCGCCATTATTGTTGAAGACAAGAGATCTTGATCAAGGTAAAACATGATTTTGAGCCACATTTGTATGATGAATCCATTTGGGAAGGTGATATGATTTTACTTTCTTTCAATTGTTTCTTGTTATCTCTTGCAATTCTCAAACGAATAGATAGGCTTAATTCAATTTACTCTTATGCAATTTTCCTTTGATTTATTGGATTAATATTTGACTAATAGTATTATGTAATCCTCTCTAAATAATGTAATGTACCTAACAAGGGGTAGAATAGTAGAAAAAAGAATGAGTAGTTTAGTACCACATGCATAATAATGAGTGGATAGATGTGAACTAGTATAAATAAAGAGGCATGTATGATGTTGTTGATAATTAAGGAAGAAGAATTGTAATTGAGCATTCCTCTGATAAGGAAGTATCCCTCTCAAAGTGGTAAGTGATTCAGAGTGATTTATTTCTTAATAATAATAAAATAATATATATTCAATATTTGTGTTTATTTTGTATATGTGAGAGATATTAGGTTCATAACATGTGATCCTACATTATAGATTGATTATGTGGAGTATTCAACCTAATTACATATCATTTCATATTTTACTATCAACCACACTAAAGGTGACAACTAATGATGGTGACACATGGCTAGGTAAGCATTAAATGCCTTCCTTTGACATGTGCACACTCTAACTACGCAATATCTAGCCTTAATTGAAAATTCAACTAGCAGAGTTAACTTAAATAAATGTGAAAATTTAATTACCAATACTTGGTCTCAATATTCCACATTTTCTATCTTCTACGCCACTCTCAAACACATTAAATATGCACTTTAGATACT